>CM052667.1:36735408-36793254 GCA_028533165.1 Leontopithecus rosalia | reverse complement strand
CCTCAGGCGGAGTCAGGGTCAGAGGGAGAAGCAGCAGCAGGGTGGGACTGGGGCGTTCTACATCTCATTCAGGTCAAGCAGAGTCTGGTCCAGCATCCTTTGTGTACAGAGGTGCTCCTCTTTGGTGCATTTCAGTTTATCTAATGGGGGAAAGGAGAGAAGTTACAGAAAACAAGAAATAAATTTCAAGGTCTGCCCACTCTTTTGAGACTTGCTCCTGTTGCAGAAAAGCTGCGGACTAACAAAGCAGCTGCTTTCTCAGCCACAGAAGTGAGCTATTTTATCACCCGGTTTTGTAGGGCCTTTGGCTTGCCTACTGAGGTTGTAGGTGTTGCTGCACTTCCTGGGTGAGAGAGTTAGGTCCCTTATCAGCCATTTCCTCTCCCACCCACACCCAACCAAAACTTTCAGCTTTCAGTCAATGAAAGAGCAAGCCTTAAGCATCAGCTATCCACTTTTCTAGGTTTTGCCCACATGACAATACCTTCTTGAAATGGCTCACTGGAGTTTGAACATTGCAAACAATAGAAACATCAGAATCTCAAATTATAAAGAGCACAGGAAGATCCTCATGCACTACACGTTTTTTCCAAAAAGTAGAGGAGAAAATAATAACTGGTGGGATAAATAAAAGGGCCCTCACAGTTAAGTTAAATAATCTCTAAAGAAAACAAAGCCAAGAATACTACTGAAACAAGTAGTTGTAAGCAAAACTTTGAGAATGCTATAGAGCTACTGTCCAGAACTAGCTTGTGACAGTTACTTGAAATTAAACATAAAACCAGGAAAAAGAAGCAAAAGGGAAAATGTCAGGAAGAAAATCAGCAGCTGAACACTAAGGAGAATCTAATTTGTCTAGCAAGCAAACCACTCTGACTGCTCTAAAGAGGTGAGGAAAATACTAAAATCTTCAACTCAGAGGTGATGGCGACACAGAGCCATATTCATAACCCACAACTTCTCTTCCCTTTCCCTTTTTTTCCACCCAGTCAGAAGGACCCATCCCTGGGCCTGCAGATGAAGCAGTTACAACAACTTGTCAAGTCAGTCCTTTTATTGTTAGAAATATCCATGAAAAGGAACATATCCTACACTGAGTGCACAAATGAAAGAGTAGCAAGTAAGGGTGGAAAACAATATTCTCCCAAGTTTTCTCACTATAATCTCTCAGGCCCCTCCCTTCTTCACCCATAATCTCTTCTAAAGGGTCAGAAACTTCACAATGGTCAATTTCACAATACTGTTAGGAAATGAACATTCTAACTGCCCCAATTAAAAAGCAATTTGCTCAGGGCAAAATAATAACTTTTAAAAAGACAATCAGCTTTTTGTTGGGGTCCAGGTCAGTGGTGTGAGCAGTAAGCTCAGTTTAATGGGCATCAGTGAGCCCTGCCCATCAGTCACACAGATCATGCAGCGTTAGCTTCAGCTCATTAGAAAGCAGGCGGTTTCGCTCAAGTTGGCTGTAGAGACGCTCTGCAGCAGCAACGGAGAGGAGGGAACACAAGAGAAGGAGAGGAAAAAGAGGAGGAGAAAGAGAAAAAGGGAAAGTTAGTAGAGTACCAGAAGTAAATTATAAGTCTTTCAACTAGCGGGCATATATAACATGCATCTGTAAGGCAGGGTGGATGCAAGGAGGATTCAGATAGAGAGTCAGTCAGTTGGTGGAAAGACCAACAGAGGAAAGTTGGACTGACGAGTTGGTAGGACAACATCTTGAGGGAGAAAAAAATACCCTCTTCACAGTATTTATTCCCTGGGTTGAGAAACTGAAACAAGGGAAATGGCCAAGGAAGTAATATAGCCGGCTTCGGAGAAATGTGTTCACAATCAGGGTTTGAAAGCAACGGAAGTGAATAGCTGAACATTTTTCTGTGAAGGCATTTCAACATGGCATTATAAATGGTAGGCTGGAATAAATCTCCCCACACCCATTCACTCCTATACTTTCTAATGCTTCTTGTTACAGTTATTGTGTGATAGACTGATTTTAGTGGCCTCGCCAATAAATATTCAATTTCTTCTTCTTTAAAAGAACCTCAAACCTGTTAGTCAATAGTGTGCCTAGTCCCAGGGAAGGCAAATTACTGTATAAGCTAATCAAGACTATCCTGTTGTTTTTCAGCCTCCCTTGCAGCTAGGGGTGATCATGTGATCCAGTTTTAACCAATGAGATGTAGAAAGATAGTCTGCTGGGGGCTTCTGGAAAGACTTTAGCTGGCCACAGTTGCTCATGGCTAGATATATGTGATTAAAAAAAAAAATCCGATGTTTATTTAAGCTACTAGTAAGCTGTTTATTTTTTTATTTTTATTTTTATTTTTAGCTGTTTCTGTTTCTTTTTTTTTTTTTTTTAACAAAATCAGGCTAAGGGACAATTTAGCAAGTATTCCTGATACAAGCAGCTAAGTGCTCAAATCTAATGGGTTTATCTGGATTTTCTATTTGAAGCACAC
Organism: Leontopithecus rosalia; assembly: GCA_028533165.1. Lineage (NCBI taxonomy): Eukaryota > Metazoa > Chordata > Mammalia > Primates > Cebidae > Leontopithecus > Leontopithecus rosalia. The sequence continues at coordinate 36,790,798 of CM052667.1, read as the reverse complement.
TTTAAAGAGATAGTGGGATATGAAAGATTCAAATCCATCTGACTAGCACAGAGATAATACAAGTTTGGAGACAGGAAAACCAAACTGCTGGCATACTCCTGGTATCAACCTCTGAAATTCACAAATAAGTTGCTCCCTATATTTTACAGCTCCTTTCAAAATGGTCTCATGACCTCAAATATGAAAAAGAGACTTTTCTGTCCTAAAATCACCTGCATATGTGGGCATTGCTCAGGCACCCTGCCTTCTGGGCTGAGGCTTTCCCAAGATTGACTAGGAAGCTAGAGGCCAGTATGATCCCAGTAATAACTGCCACTTTATGTACACTATCAAAACAGAAAGCATATATGTATAAAAAACCTGGGAGGGAATGACCAAAAATAATAGCTGTATTAAAGAGCAGAATCAGGGTGAACCTTTAACTTGCATTTCCCTTTAAACCAGTGGTTCTCAATAGGGGTGGTATTGAGCACTCCTCTCTCTCAGGAGGGATTTTAATTATGTGTGGGAGGTTTTGATATCCCAATGATTAGAAGGCCCATACAGGTATCTGTTACATTCACCATTGAGAAAGACTACACAGGCTGAGCAACCAAATCTGAAAATCCAAAATCCAAAATCTGAAACTTTTTGATTGCTAACATGATGCTCAATGGAAATGCTCATTGAAGGATTTTGGATTTTAGATACGTGTGTGTGTGTGTGTGTGTGTGTGTGTGTGTGTGTGTGTGTATTTTGGAGACAAGGTCTTATTATGTTGTCCAGGCTAGAGTGTGGTGAGTATTCATAGGCCTAATCATAGTGCACAAACTCCTAGGGCTCAAGCAACCCTCCCGCTTCAGTCTCCTGAGTAGGGACTATAGGTGTGTATCACTATGCCTGGTATGAATTTCCGATTTTCAAATTTGGGGTGCTCAACTGGTAAGTATAATGCAAATGTTAAAAAAAAAAGTGAAAATCTGAAACACTTCTGGTCACAAGTATTTTGAATAAGGTATACTCAAAACTGTACTAATAGTATATAAGCTTCATGAGGTCTCAGATTGAACCAGTCTTATACACTGAGGCATCCTTGTCAAAATAACAGGTATTGAAATTTGTGAACTAATGTCTCAAACTTCCTGTGATGTTACATTTCATACAAATCTCATGAACAGACTGAACTTAGAGAAGACCTGTATCCAAGTTGGTTTGCATGATTCTCACTTGGGAAAGAAGGATGTTATAAAGATCTTTATCTCTCAAAACAGCCTGGTCAATGAGAGGGAAGAAATAAAGAGACAGAGAAGGAGTGGGAGCATTTTATTATTGCTTCTGTGTTTCAGAACACAGAGTTCCCTAGGGATTGCATGAGGTCAGAAAGACAAATGTAGCTGTTTTTTCACTTTAAACTTAGCTTCTAACTCTACTATCTCTAATAATTAAAAATTAAGGATCAGTACTAGCTCCTTAGTTAAAGCTCTTGGTTCCCTGATAATAGCTAAAATAAAACAAAACAAACAAAAAGGCAAGGCAGAGAATCCATTTGGTCCAATATTCTTTTCAGCTATACCTGATTAAGAAACAACCCCATGGCCGGGCACAGTGGTTCATGCTTGTAATCCCAGTACTTTGAGAGGCCAAGGCAGGTGGATCATGAGGTCAGGAGCTCCAGACTAGCCTGAACAACAAGGTGAAACTTTGTCCCTACTAAAAATACAAATATTAGCTGGGCGTGGTAGCACATGCCTTTAATCCCAGCTACTCAGGAGGATGAAGCAGAATTGCTTGAATCTGGGTGGTGGAGGTTGCAGTGAGCTGAGATTGCACCACTGCACTCCAACCTGGGTGACAGAACAAAACTCCATCTTAATAAAAAAAGGGGAGGGGGAGGAACAACTCCATGGAGATGGATAGTAATCAACTAATACCATGTGAAAGGAAGAGACTGGGTAGGGCTAAGATAAAGCTGCCAAACAGAATAGGTCAGTTGCATCTATCAGATAACATGGAGTTACCACATTTTATTCCTTATCTCAATGATGGTTACAAGGAATATATTATTACTCAAATTGGTCTCCCCGAGCATTCAGGGAGAGTAAAAGAAAAATTTAAAAAAAAAAAAAAAACAAGGAGGAGCAAAATGGGCCTGTGGATCTTAGAAATTAAGAGGGGGAATCATTAAGGGTCAAGGGTTTTGCTCTGAAGCTTGGCTTCACCTGCATACTAGTGCAGGCTCAAGTAACACAGGATAACTTCTGCAAAGATATTGAGCCTTAAACGAAGGAATGAAGTTAGCACTACATAGTACTTCATCGTTCACTTTGCTACCCCAGCTTGTTGGTCTCTATCCTTGCTCACACTAATCATACCACAGGGAAAACAGGAGATACCAGAAATCAGAGATATAACACCTTACTTTTCTCCTAATCTCTCTCTCTCTTACTTCCTTTCTAAGAAGTCTTTCTTCATGCCAACTTCTTCTGCCCAGAATCTAAATATTTAGAAATGTGTTGTCAGCCGGGCACGGTGGCTTACGCCTATAATCCCAGCACTTTGGGAGGCAGAGGCGGGTGGCTCACGAGGTCAAGAGATCGAGACCATGCTGGTCAACGAGGTGAAACCCCGTCTCTACTAAAAATACAAAAATTAGCTGGGCTTGGTGGCGCACGCCTGTAGTCCCAGCTACTCCGGAGGCTGAGGCAGGAGAATTGCTTGAACCCAGGAGGCGGAGGTTGCGGTGAGCCGAGATCACGCCATTGCACTCCAGTCTGGGTAACAACAGCGAAACTCCATCCAAAAAAAAAGAAATGTGTTGTCCAATATAATAGCCACTAGCCACAGGCAGTTAATTAAATATAAATGAACTACAATGAAAGTAATTAAACTTTAGCCTCTTCAACCACACTAGCCACATTTTGAGTGCTTGAGTGCCACATGTGGCTAATGTACTGGACATCATTACCAAAAGTTCTGCTAGATAAAGCACTGCTCTAGTAAACTATATTGCCTATATCCTCTTCCTACCAATACATTCTTTTGTCCCTGAAAATATGACTCCCCCTCTTGACTTATTAACACTCAAAATGTACCCTCCAATTACTAAAGTATCAATGAATGTCCCATTTTCAGTTATCTTCTTTCTCAATCTCTCTGTTGAAGTTAAGAACCACTGGAAACCATCCAATCTTTTTATTATTATTTATTTGAGAGGAAGTCTCACTCTGGAGTGCAGTGCTCGATCTTGGCTCACTGCAACCTCCACCTGCTGGGTTCAAGCAATTCTCCTGCCTCAGTCTCCCAAGTAGCTGGGATTACAGGTGCCTGCCACAATGCCCAGCTAATTTTTTATATTTTTAGTAGACACGGGGTTTCACCGTGTTAGCCAGGATGGTCTCAATCTCCTGATTTCTTGATCCGTCCGCCTTGCCCTCCCAAAGGGCTGGGATTAGAGGTGTGAGCCACTGCGCCCGGCCAACCCTGAACTTCTTTAACTACTCATCTGTCTTCTTTCCCTCCAATCAGCTCCATTTGGCTCCTCCTCCTATAATGTTTTCCTCACTGTTCAATTATATATATATGTTTGCAATTGTCATTTATGGTTCTAATTTACCTCCATTGTGTAAACTACCTGTACCCCTTATGTATTCCCAACTCTCTATGTCAACCTCTCTACCTCAAACCCTAGAATTTTGTTTTCACCCAGATACCTGCCAGACTGTCAGCCACATCTTCTTTCCTTTCCCTCAACTCCCCACGACAGGACAATGTGACCTCCCTACATATTTAACCCATCATTTTCCTACTCTTTCTTTTGAGGGTCTCATTCTGTCGCCCACGCTGGAGAGCAGCAGTGCGATCACAGCTAGCTGCAGCCTCAAACTCCTGGGCACAAAGGATCCTCTGGCTTCGGCCTTCCAAGTAGATAGGACTATAGGCGCACACCACCGTGTCTAGCTCATTTTTTACAATATTTTGTAGAGATAGGGTCTCACTTTGTTGCCAGGCTGGTCTCGTACTTCTAGGCAAGGAATCTTCACACCTCAGCCTCCCAAAGTGCTGGGATTACAGGCATGAGCCACCAAACCTGGCTCATTCTCTTACTCTAAAAACCAGTCATCCTTATCTTTTCCTCCTCATATCAAGTGGCCAGGCCTTTCACAATGCCTATCTTTATTTAGCGCCATCTCTCCTGCCACTACTCTAGCTCAGACCCTGATTATTCTCTCCTAGAAAACTCAATTAACCTAACCCAATTTTTTCCAAAGTGTGGTATATTCACTGCTATAGTTACTTTAATGTGATTAGGAAAAAACACTAACCCATCAAACCTTTGATTTCCAAACAGAATTGTGTCAAGTTAAGAATCAAATAAATTAGGAAATGAGTAGATTTGAAGAAAACAATGTAGGCAGCAGTGAATATAGAAAAAGCCATCAAAAATGGTAATATAAATGACTGAAATGTGGGAATCATCACGTTTGTAAATCACTTTGCTAATCTGCAAAGTAGTTACCAAATTAACTCTTCTTATATGCTGTTCAGATCACAACATATCCTGTTCAAAATCTCCAGTGGCATCCCCACCATTAACTCTTAAGTAAAATTGTAACTCCCCAGCCTGATTTTAACACACAACCCCGTCCCCTACTCTGTCTAAATCTACCTTTGCAGCTACTGTGACCTTCTCATCTCTGGCTATACCTTTATTATTCTGTTTCCCTTTAAATGGAATGCTCAGGCCAGGTGGCTCAAACCTGTAATCCCAACACTTTGGGAAGCCGAGGTGGGTGGATCACTTGAGGTCAGGAGTTCGCGACCAGCCTGGCCAACATGCTGAAACCCTGTCTGTACTAAAAACACAAAAATCAGCTAAGGGTGGTGGCGGGTACCTGTAATCCCAGCTTCTTGGGAAGCTGAGGCAAGAGAATTGCTTGAACCCCAAAGGCGGAGGTTGCAGTGAGCCACAATCTTGCCATTACACTCCAGCCTGGGTGACAGAGCAAGACTCCATCTCAAAAAAATAAACAAATAAATGGAATGCTCAATATTCACTATCCCACAACGCAACTCTGCTTGTCAAAAATCCAGTTCTGGGCTGGGCACGGTGGCTCACACCTGTAATCCAAGCATTTTGGAGGCCAAGGTGGGCAGATCACCTGAGGTCGGGAGTTCAAGACCAGCATGATCAACGTGGTGAAACCTCGTCTTTAAAAAAAAAAAATCCAGTTCTGGAACCCAATAAAAATGAATATGCAAGTTTAACATGTTGGCTGGGTGTGGTGGCTCACGGCTGTAATCTCATCACTTTGGTAGACCGAGGCTCACCTGAGGTCAGGAGTTTGATACCAGCCTGGCCAACATGGTGAAACCTCACCTCTACTAAACAATACAAAAATTAGCCACATGTGGTGACCGGCATCTATAATCCCAGCTACTCAGGAGGCTGAGGTGGGAGAATTGCTTCAACCCAGAAGGCAGAGGTTGCAGTGAGCCGAGATCATGCCACTGCACTCCAGCCTAGACAACAAGAGTGAAACTCCATCTCACAAAAAAAAGAAAAAAAAAAGTTTTAACATGTTTATGAAATACCTATTACATGCCTTTTTCCATGAGTTTTTCCAAATCATCTCCGCTAGCATCAATCTCTTCCCCTCCACTCAACTCCAATAACCTATTATTTGTGGAACTCATCACACAGTATCTATAGCTTTATGTATGTTCTCTCCCCTAGTAGAATCTAAGCAACTTGAGAGTAGGAATGGTACCTCCATCTTTATTTCTGTCCCCATCTTAATATCCTATACCTAGAAGATACCAGGAAGTGTCAGCTGGGCCAGGCATGGTGGCTCACACCTGTAATCCCAGCACTTCGGGAGGCTGAGGCGGGGTGGATCACGAGGTCAAGAGTTCAAGGCCAGCCTGGCCAACATGATGAAACCCGGTCTCTACTAAAAATACACACACACACACACACAATTACCTGGGCGTGATAGCGGGCGCCTGTAATCTCAGCTACTAGGAAGGCTGAGGCAGAGAACTGCTTGAACCCAGGAGGCAGAGGTTGCAGTGAGCTGAGATCGCACCACTGCACTCTAGCCTGGGTGACAGAGCGAGACTACTCAAAAAAAAAAATAGTGTCAGATGAATAAATGAATCTGAACCTTAATCTCAAAGGCTATGCAGCAGTAAGAACTGGAATGGACAAAAAGCAACCTGAATTTTATATGAGACTTAAAAGCTTTAGATTAAGGAAAACTTCCCTACCTGATTATATCCGTTTAAAGAAGAGCAAAAGTTTTTTTCTGAGAGATGGAATCTTGCTGTGCTGCCCAAGCTGGTGCACTACAGTGACTATTCACAGGTGCAATCCTACTACTGAACAGCACAGGAATTTTGACCTGCTCCATTTCTGACCTGGGCCAGTTCACCTCTCCTTAGGCAATCTCGTTGTTCTCCACTCCCAGGAGATCACCATACTGATGTCAAATTTAGTGAGGACACCTGTCTGGCATAACACACTACAGTGCAGAACTCCTGGGCTTAAGCCTTCCTCCTGCCTCAGTCTCCCAAGTAGCTACTGGCACTACAGGCACGTGCCATTAGACCCAGCTGAAAGAAAAAAAATCTTAGGCCAGGTGCAGTGGCTAACGCCTGTAATCCCAGCACTTTGGGAGGCCGAGACAGGTGGATCACGAGGTCAAGAGATGGAGATCATCCTGGTCAACATGGTGAAACTCCGTCTCTATTAAAAATAAAAAAAATTAGCTTGGCCTGGTGGCGCGTGCCTGTAATCCCATCTACTCAGGAGGCTGAGGCAGGAGAATCACCTGAACCCAGGAGGCGGAGGTTGCGGTGAGCTGAGATAGCACCATTGCACTCCAGCCTGGGTAACAAGAGCGAAACTCCATCTCAAAAAGAAAAAAAAAAGAAAAGAAAATTTTAAATACAAACCCTTCTAAGAAACTAAAGTACTAAGTGAACTACACTTGTGCTTGGATTAGTGTAATTCACAGCTATACTATTTCAGAAATCTCTGCTGCGTAAATTGGAATGGGAAATTTCTAAAATGTTGATATTTAATTCCATGTTATGAACCAGGGAAAATCTGACTAGCAGAAATTTATGTATGTAATAAATCATCAGCCCCATATGCACATTATTTGAAATATTCATGATTGGCCATTTTAGTTTTCCCAATAATAATTTATCACTTGTCTTATATCCCACCAGCACACACTAGTAGGCAAATGGTAGCAAGTCTCAAATATGTAAGAAAGAGTTAAAGAGGAAAAAGTAAGACTGTTGCGAATTCTATCCATTGTATATTTTTCTGTGACTTGGGATGATGTAACTCATCAATCTTAGCAATAATATATTGAGTTCTGAGTGTTCTGAGGATGCACCATTTGAACCACAAGTAAAAGGGTACAGAATGTATATTGAGAGCCACTTCAATGGCTTCTCAATGACACTACAGCAAAGGAGGACGACCTGAAGAGAGAATGGAAACACTGCAGGCAGATGATTTAAGAACCTGGAAATAAGGAATTTAATCTTGTTCAGCCTGAGGAGTGTAACTAAAATTACCATTCTGAAGAACCTGTACTAAATCCATCACTCTGGTAGAATCAGATCAACTGAGTTTAAATGTCAAGAAAAAATAGACACACACAAAAGTGGCTTTGATTATGTAAGTCAGAGGTAGGGGAGCCTACGATAGCTCTTCCCCGCATCACAACCCCAAGGCTCCTTCTTAGGGACAGCAGCAGCTTTGTCAATGACACAAATGCAGGGTGGCATGAGGTTTCCAGTAGCTTAACATTTTAATTTGGGGTGGGGGTGGAAGAAAATACATAAGTTGCTTTTGTGCCCCCCCCATCCTAATGCCTTGGGGACCAGCCAGGCTGACCCAAATGGAATCCAGAGCGAGTGGGGCGTTGGGTTCCCCGAGGAGGAAAGGGGGCAGATCCAGAACAGAGCAGAAACGGTGATAATTATCTGTATGAAAAAGTAAGGATACTCTAGGTGAGAAGGACTGGCATCAATCTAGATAGCAAATTAGGAGAAAGGGAGGAAAAAAAGGAAGAGGTGGCAGCAGGAATAATAAAAGAGAGCCAGACACTTTAGCCTGAGAAATTTGGCTTCTTTTCAGGGTTAGTGGGAAAGATACAAAGAAGCCGATTAGCATCAAGGATCAGGGATCCACAGCAAACAGATGAACTCCCAGCTCTCTTTGGTGCTGTTTACCACTTGGCTTGCTTCTGGGACTCAGCTCAATTCTTAAGTGAATTTGGTATTTCTCATCTTAAATAGTTCCCTAAACCTTAGTATCAGGGAACAAATCAAACACACCCAGGAGGCCTGAATTTTGTTTTAATGCGTCAGGGCCCAAGTCACTGGCTCTCTGGGCCCGATTTCCTTAGTTGCATGGATTCTACCTCTAGCAGTATCCCTTCTGAGAATAATAAATTTGAGAAGCAAATAGAAAAATCAGTGTAATGAAACAACTATAAATACAACGTATAAAAGTTACAAGTCAATCAGGGTTCTCCCTCTGATCCAAGATTAACTGCTTCCAGGGCATTTTTTTTTCCGAGAGTCTCATTCTTTCACCCAGACCGCATTATCTTGGCTGATCGTAACCTCCACCTCCCAGTTCCAAGTGATTCTCCTGCCTCAGCCTCCCGAGTAGCTGGGATTACAGACGTGCACCACCACGCCCAGCTAATTTTCTCAGTATTTTTTAGTAGACACGAGGTTTCACCATGTTGGTCAAAGCTGGTCTTGAACTCCTGGCCTCCAGTCATCCACCCCACTTGGCCTCCCAAAGTGCTGGGATTACAGGTATGAGCCACTGGGTCTAGCCTTTAATTTTTTTTTTTTTTTGAGACACAGTCTTGCTCTCTATTGCCCAGGCTGGAGTGCAGTGGTATAATCTTGGCTCACTGTAACCTCTGCCTCCCAGGTTCAAGCGATTCTCCTGCCTCAGCCTCCTGAGCAGCTGGGATTACTGGCACACTGCCACCATGCCTGGCTAATTTTTGTGTTTTTAGTAGAGATGGTGTTTCACCATGTTGGCCAGGCTGGCCTCAAACCTCTCACCTCAGGTGATCCACCAGCCTCGGCCTCCCAAAATGCTGGGATTACAGGCGTGAGCCACCACACCCAGCCACGCCTCCAGAGCTTTTGCCAAACAAATAACCAGCACCAAATGTTTCAAAGATAAGGGTGCAGATTCTATAGTTTCCAGAGGATAAAATCAAAGCACACCACTATGCATAGCTTGTACCCCCATCCACCCACAAGCCAAGATCCCAGCCCCACTCTGCTGTCAGATAGTTACATAGAGGTCATGTCATTGAGGGCGTGGTCCAGCTCCTCGCTAATGGCCTTGTACTTCAGTTTCTGGGCATAGAGCTCATCTGGATGGCACAGGAACCACAGGGAGGAATGAGGGGACAGAGTGAAAGGTTTCAGAAGCAGATGAAGAGAGGGAATCATTAGAAATTAGGAAAAGTGTGACTGTGGGTCTAATACCACAGTTAGGAACACATCTATTCTGGCAACCATGACTGGCTGTTCATATCTACTCTCTCCTATGACCAACTCCCTTTTTTGATACCCCTTATCCACTGCAGCAAAGGCTGAGAACCTGGGCACAATCATAACTAGAAATTCCTATTACCAAAGGCACTCAAGAGGGTATCACTCCCATCCAGGTACCCGATTCCAGGAACAAAAACAGCAAAGGGAGACAGTAGACATCCATATTGAGACACTTCTCTGCCTACGAAGTGTGAACCCTATTTATTAGTGGCCCCTTTGCTCCACAGGTTGCCCCTGCAACTCTTCCGAGAGCATACGAAAGGAGCATACATCAGAGCTCTCAAAGCAAAGAGCACGTGCCCTTGTCAGGGTGGATGGCAGTTACCAACTTGCAGGGACAGAAAGTATTTAGAAAGCTCCTGACATTCGTTGTCAGTGCTCAGAAACGGTTATTCCACGACTTCATTTCTTTGATAAATACCCCACAACTTGAGTGGTGAAAAGAACTGTGGAAAGTAGCCATGAATCGACATGCGTCTTGCTCTTCTGAAATCATGGCTTCCATTTAAACCTACAGACTAAAGGTTTAAAACTACTAAATTGGAGGTAAATGCAGCCATTATCATTTTCCTCAAAGGGAAGAATACAAATTGCAGAATATTAGGTGAAGTCTTCTGAAAGGAAAAGATTAATTAAAAAAATCCAATTCTAGGGTTTGACCCACTTTGCCTAGCTGTGGCATAGGACAGTGAACATGATATTAACATATGCCAAGTCACTAGCAACTTCCTTTGGTGTACAGGAAAAAGAGATGAATGGTTAATAGGCAAGGTCTTCCTCTACATTTTTCTATTTCAATCCCTCTTCCAGGTTCCATACCTTCCAAGTCATCAATTGTCTTTTCCAGCTTGGCTACCGATCTCTCAGCAAACTCAGCACGGGTCTCTGCCTGGGGGAAATATGAAATCAGTCAGAATCAGAGATGTAGACAAAGAAGAACAATCTCTATTTCTTCTACCTTCTACTTCTGGACCTTTCAGAACCCAAACTAGCCAATCTAAGTCCACATTAATGCCTTATAGACCTCTAAATGTTTTGGGTCCTGCCCTATAATCCCCTCAGCTCACCTCCTTGAGTTTGTCAGTAAGAATCTTGATCTCTTCCTCATATTTGTCTTCTTTTTGAGAGTACTGTTAAGAGAAGTAGATTAAAATTTCAGAGTAGAAATTAGTCACACAGACAATACCCCTGTCCCTACACTTACTCTTACATTTAATATCCTCCTGGACTTAATGTGCTGAATGGTCCAAGAGTAAGAGCGAGGCCTGGCTCTGGACAACAGGTCCTTGAAATCCAGAAATCTACGTCTTTAGAGTCATGATATCCACAGATAAAAATTCTCCATGACTTTAAGATGGATCTAAGCTTTGATATTATTCAGATCAACCCAAGGAAGTGTTTTTCCTTTCCCCTGCATAAGGAGCAGGAGTAGTGGCACCCCAAGGTCACATGACTGAAACACTCCCACATGATGGTAAAGTGAAGTCATCTGTCTTGATTGCTCATTAGGTCTCAGAGCTGATTCTGTCTGTTGCCCCCATCTGTCTGCTAGGAAGTCTGTTAGGGCCCCTGATTATTGCCTTTCAGCACAGCAGTTATCAGCTTGAGGAGCACATGACTCCAGGAACCTGAGACCATGAAGTTATTTTCATTAAAGCAATCAAAGTGCCCAAAAAGTAGCATTCAACCCAGAATCTCAATACATGGCAAGTAGGAAGAGGACACTCCTCACTGGATTATATATGGAATGGGTGTCTCCAGTCTTTCATCAAGGGCAGGGCTGGGCCCAGGCCCCAAAGCCTGTCACTTTCACAAACCAGCCCCTACCTTCTCCGCCTGAGCCTCAAGAGACTTGAGGTTGTTGGTGACATTCTTCAGCTCCTCCTCCAGCTCAGAACACTTACTGTGAATATTTTAAATACCGCAGGAGAGGAAAGGGGAAGAGGAAGAGAATAAAAAAAGGGAGAGAGACACATAGATGTGAATTGAACCTATATGTAGAGAGAGTAGGAAGGCATACTGGGGAAAAGATGTTCCCAAGTAACCTGAGCAAGCATCAACCCTCCTCCCTCTACCATAGAACATGTCAGAGCTGGACCTTCCTGGGCTCAAAATGTTTGAATACTAATAAAGAAAGAACACTTGAGAGCACTCCACTACCAGGAACAAGTCATAATTGTCACCTGGGGTGGAGGTGGGAACAAATGCCCAACCCAGTCCCCCAAATCACCCAAAGGAAGGAGACCCTGTGGAGAGGCAGTGAAGCAACTAGGAAAGAAGAGATGAAAGATGCCAAGTAAGTGGAAAAGAATGAAGCATTCCATGAAGAGATGAGACAGCACTCAACAAAATCAACCAGTGGAGGGGAGGCAGCTGCAAAACAAAAACAAAACAAACAAAACCAAACCACACCATATATATATATATAATCTTGCTGTGGGTTTAATGGTTAGTACCTTTTCTTCAGCAGCACTCAGACACTTCAGGTTCTGGTCCATCAGTCTGATCTGCTCATCCATCTCTCGGCAACGGCTGTTAGTGATAGTCACGGGGATGGCACAAGCCAGGTTGTGGGGAGGGAGAAAGGTCAAAAAGGAACACAGCAAGAAAACAAGCAGCAAAACGAAAAAAAAAATTTCAAAAAATGGGAAGAGAACACCACCATGGTCATGATATGTTATGTCTGGCAGAAGGGAATGTAAGGGAAGCACAAATATATAAGCACCAGCACTGACTTTGTTATACAAGGCCCAGAAGGTACCAACGGGGAGCAGTTAATATCTATCCTTGCCCTGAGGATCCCCAGCAGATTGACAAAGTGGCAAAAACAGACACCAGATTTTTTTATTTGTTTTAGGGACAGGGTCTCCCTATGTTGCCCAGGCTGGCCTCCAACTCCTAGGTTCAAGCCATCCTCCTGCCTTGGCATCCTAAGTAGCTGGGGCCATAGGTATGAGCCACCACACCCAGCTGGACACCAGATCTTAAATCAGGACAGCCACTTTGATACTTTCTACACCAGGTAGAAGGACCCAGTAGGATCTTCCAGTTAACTGTTCACCATGTATTAGTCCTGATTTGCTCTCAATTTGTAAACCCTACCAACAAAAAATAAGAAAGCCTCTTTTGTCGCCTGTCACTAATCAGGAAGCCTAAAGCCATTCTTGGGCCTAAAAAAGGACTATAGATGACTCCCACTCCCTAGGCCCTGTTTAACAAGGTTGAAAGAATGCTAATTTATTCTTATTAGTGCCCAAGCCAAAGGGGAAGAGACAAAATGGTGTGACAAGATTTGAGGAGCTAGATACTCACGACTCTGCCAGCTCAGCTCGTTCCTCTGTGCGTTCCAAGTCTCCTTCAATGATCACCAACTTACGAGCCACCTACAGGAAAATATTCCAGTATAGCTTAGTGAAGCAAAGAAGGAATCATTTACTACATTATTCTTTGCAAAAGCCTGATATCGCTGAAGAGAGGTATAAACAGAAGGTCACCTACCTCTTCATACTTCCTATCTGCCTCTTCTGCAATGTGCTTAGCTTCTTTGAGTTGGATTTCCTGGAGTTCCATCTTCTCTTCATCTTTTAAGGCCCGGTTTTCAATAACCTTCATACCTCTGCCAGAAACAGGACATAGACAATACTGACACCCTCAGGAGTATGTTATCAGTTCCACTCCAAGGGTCTCAGAATTGTACTTTTAAAAGATCATTCCTTGAGGTGGCTCACGCCTATAATCCCAGCACTTTGGGAGGCCAAGGTGGGCAGATCACAAGGTCAGAAGTTTGAGACCAGCCTGGCCAACATGGTAAAACCCCATCTCTACTAAAAATACAAAAATTAGCCCAATATGGTGGCTTGCATCTGTAATCCCAGCTACTCGGGAGGCTGAGGCAGAAGAATTACTTGAACCTGGGAGGTAGAGGTTGCAGTAAGACAAGATCACACCATTGCACTCCAGCAAGATAAGAACAAGACTCCGTCTCAAAAAAAAAAAGCCCATTCCTCTGTCTGCCCCTCAAATGGAAATTCCATATTACTACTCACACACTTTAGTTTACTTCACTTAAAACTTTGTTATAAAGATAATACATCCTGGCCAGGCGCAGTGGCTCATGCCTATAATCCCAGTACTTTGAGAGGTTGAGGCAAGTGGATCACTTGAAGTCAGGAGTTTGAGACCAGCCTGGCCAACGTGGTGAAACTCTCTGCCCCTACTAAAAATACAAAAATTAGCCGGGCATAGTGGCACACACCTGTAATCTCTGTAATACTCGGGAGGCTGAAGCAAGAGAATCACTTGAACTCAGGAGGCAGAGGCTGCAGTGAGCCAAGACCGTACCACTGCATACCAGACTGTCTCTCCTCCCTCCTCACAAAAAAAAATCCTTATTAATAAATTAAATATTTAAATATTAAATAAAAATACAGATTTATGTGGCCAGGCACAGTGGCTCATGCCTGTAATCCCAGCACTTTGGGAGGCTGAGGCCAGTGGATCACTTGAGGTCACGAGTTCAGAGACCCAACTGGTCAACATGGTGAAAACCCATCTCTACTAAAAAATACAAAAATTAAGCCAGGCGCGGTGGCTCAAGCCTGTAATCCCAGCACTTTGGGAGGCCAAGGCAAGTGGATCATGAGGTCAAGAGATCGAGACCATCCTGGTCAACATGCTAAAACCCCGTCTCTACTAAAAATACAAAAAAATTAGCTGGGCATGGTGGCGTGTGCCTGTAATCCCAGCTACTCTGGAGGCTGAGGCAGGAGAATTGCCTGAACCCAGGAGGCGGAGGTTGCTGTGAGCCGAGATTGTGCCATTGCACTCCAGCCTGGGTAACGAGCGAAACTCCGTCTCAAAAAAATAAAATAAAATAAAATAAAAATAAAAATTAGCTGGGCGTAGTGGCAGGCACCTGTAATCCCAGCTACTCAGAGGAGGCTGAGGCATCAGACTTGCTTGAACCCAGGAGGCAGAGGTTGCAGTGAACGGAGATTCTACCATTGCACTCCAGCCTGGGGGATAGAGCAAGACTCTGTCTCAAAAAGTAAAAATAAAATAAGCTGGGCGCAGTGGCTCATGCCTGTAATCCCAGCACTTTGGGAGGCCGAGGCAGGTGGATCACGAGGTCAAGAGATTGAAACCATCCTGGTCAACATGGTGAAACCCCGTCTCTACTAAAAATACAAAAAATTAGCTGGGCATGGTAGCACGTGCCTGTAATCCCAGCTACTCAGGAGGCTGAGGCAGGAGAATTGCCTGAACCCAGGAGGCAGAGGTTGTGGTGAGCCGATATCACACCATTGCACTCCAGCCTGGGTAACAAGAGCGAAACTCCGTCTCAAAATAAATAAATAAATAAATAAAATAAAATAGATATTCTTAAAAATACATAGATATACGCAAAAAATCTCACCCCAGCTTCCCCAAGTAATCATAAACTACACAATACTGCAACTTGTTCTCCTCACACTCTTCCCCCCTTGTTCTCCCCCCGACCCCGTATTTAGCATGCAGCTATCCGTTGTTTTTTTTTTCTTGAGGAAGGCTCATTGCAATCTCCGCCTCTTGGGTTCAAGTGATTCTTGTGCCTCATCCTCCTAAGTAGATGAGAATACAGGCGTGCGCCACCACGCCTGGCTAATTTTTGTACTTTTAGTAGAGACGGGGTTTTGCTGTGTTGGCCGGGCTGGTCTTGAACTCCTGGCCTCAAGTGATCACCAAACTCAGCCTCCCAAAGTGTTGGGATTACAGATGTGACACACTATGCCCAGTCCTCACTTTCTATAATTTGGACGTTACTGTAATAGTATACACATAGCTGCCTCTTTGATTTTTACAGCTGCACAATGGTAATGTACCTTTAGCAGGGCTCTATTTACTCTGAAAGCCTTAGTTGTCAAACACCTCTGTTCTAATCTAACTCACACGTGGCAAGGAGACAACTGACTATTTTCAAAAAGATGAGTTGTGAATTGGTTCAAGGTCCATGGTTCTCAACCCTAGGATCACATTAAAATTAGCTGAGGAACTTCAAAAACATCAATGCCCAGACCCCTCCTGCAATTGATTCTAACGGAATTGGGATGAGATCTAAGCATCCACAGTGATTCTGCCCTCACTCCCACCTACAATTCTTTTTTTTTTTTTAATTAAAAAAATATTTTTTTTACCCCCACCTATGATTCTAATAATGCAACCAGGGTTGAGAAGGCTTACTAAAAACAGACTGCCAGGCCTCACATCCAGAGTTTCTGATTTAGTAGATCAGGGTAGGTGCTGAGAATGTGAATTTCTACCAAGTTCCCAGGTATTGCTGATGCTGCTGGTCTAAGACCTTATTTAGAGAACCTCTGTTTTAGAGGAATTAATCTCACAAATAGAAGTTTCTGATCCAGAAAGTGGAAGTAGTACTGGTGATCCCATTTTAAGGATCATTAGGGCAATTTGTAGGGAAATACTAATTACAAAAGGGTCCCAGCATCTAGGTTACCCTCACTCTGTCTTCAAGGGGAGAGATTATGCAGAACAGAAAGGAGATCCTGTATGATGGAGTTAGTATTTACTTTTTATTGATTGACTGAGTCAGGGTCTTGCTCTGTCACCCAGGAGTGCAATAGCGCAATCACAGCTTACTGCAGCACCTGCAGTTACTCAAGCACAACTTCCTGGGCTTGAGTGATCCTCCGCCTCAGCCTTCCAAAGTGCTGGGATTATGGGCGTGAGCCACCAAACATGGCCAGAAATACTATTTAAAAAACAGGTTTATAAGGAAATCTGAATCAGAACTATTATGAACCTCTTTTTAAAATACACATTCCGGCTCGGTGCAGTGGCTCATGCCTGTAATCCCAGCATTTTGGGAGGCCAAGGCAGAAAGATCACAGATCAAGACATCCTGGCCAACATGCTGAAACCCCATGTCTACTAAAAATACAAAAATTATCTGGGTGTGATGGCACACGCCTGTGGTCTCAGCTACTCAGGAGGCTGATGCAGAATTGTGTGAATCTGGGAGATGGAGGTTGCAGTGAGCCGAGATCGCGCCACTATCCTTCAGCCTGGCAACAGAGCAAGACTCCAGCCTGGCAACAGAGCAAAACTCCATCATCTCAAAAAAAAAAAAAAAAAAATCCACACTCCATCAAGCTTCCCTACACACCTCTCACTCTCATCAGCAGCTTTTTCAGCTTCTTCCAGCTTTTGCAGGGCAGTGGCCAGGCGCTCCTGAGCACGGTCCAGCTCCTCTTCAACCAGCTGGATCCTACGGTTCAAGGAGGCCACCTCAGCCTCAGCCTGCATTTGAAGGAAAGAATGGAAAAGAGAAGCAGAGGCATGGTGAAAAGAAGAACAGTAAGATCGGGATTGACTACCATAAAAATGCCAGAGTCTCAAGGGGTAGAACTTGTCTTAGCTCAGCTGTTAAAAGATCTAGCAGACATAACTTTATATATATATATATCTCCTCCCTTTCCCATCAGCGAACTCCCATATGTTCCACAGGAAGAGTGTTTTAAAACTCAGTTCCTTGCCCAGCCCAATGAGTTAGTACCACCCACTTCCTGGACTCAGTTCAAATTCCTAAACATACTGGAGTCAGAAAAGAAAGCCACTGAAGGGTTCCTTCTGCCTGAGCTCTGGCTTGGCAGTGTGTCTCATCCTCAGTAACCTCCTAAGTGTCTCATAAAGCAGAAAAAAATAAATAAGCAAGGTTTATTAAAGAGGGAATCCTGGATTACCTATTAATTGCTGTTTAACTCAAACTGTTATTTCTCTGATCACTTTACCCTAATATATCAAGACTAACTAGCCAAGGGAATGTCTTTCAGAACAGCCTTCAAGATTGGAAAGCAAAAGAATGGAACATTGTTGGGATACCTACTCATCATCCCTTCAATCTGAGCCCCCATTCCTTTTTAAAGTTGGCAACAAGGAGCTGCTTCTAGCTAAAATTATCTGCTTTGATAACATTACAAAAAAGAAAAAAACAAAAAACGGGTGCAAAGAGAACATTTCACCACACCCACTATCATTCCTCTAAATTTCTGAATTGTCTCCTTTCTATTCCTCCAGCCATCCCCTTAGCTTTACCCTCTAGCTAATACAGCTTATGGCAATCTTCTTCCTGCCCTTCATCTCACAATGAAGTATAGGCTACAGTCCAGGTAAACCCATGCTTGGATGAGTTTACTTTCCCTAGCAATGGAATACGACAAGGAAAGAAGGAGGCAGCCTGAAGTTGGATGAATGAATTCTAAAGTGTCTCCCTGCTACCTTTACTGGTGGGAGGTACCCTGACAGAAACAATATTTAAGAATTTAATATGCCCCGCACACCACCCAGTTCAGATGCTTATCCAAGTGCCTGGTAAACATGATCTCTCTTCTATAGCCCAGATTGTGCCCGAATTCTATTACCCTGATTTCTTCCTGGCAGGCAGGAGTTGGGGCAGCCATAGAAATAGCCTGGGCCACTAGCTCCGACAAGGAAGAATATAGACCAGAAGACTCCTTTTTACAATCAAGATTGACACAAAAACTTCCACATACAAATATGAGAGGTTGAAGAGACTAGGAAGGGGAGCAGAGGGCTGGGGCTACAATCTAGCCACTAGGCTACAGGAAAAGAAAATCAAGAAATCACAGTGGCTCAAGCCTGTAATCCCAGCACTTTGGGAGGCTGAGGCAGGTGGATCACGAGGTCAAGAGATCGAGACCATCCTGGTCAACATGGTGAAACCCCGTCTCTACTAAAAATGCAAAAAATTAGCTGGGCATGGTGGTGCGTGCCTGTAATCCCAGCTGCTCGGGAGGCTGAGGCAGAATTGCCTGAACCCAGGAGGCAGAGGTTGCGGTGAGCCGAGATTGCGCCATTGTACTCCAGCCTGGGTAACAAGAGCGAAACTTCGTCTCAAAAAAAAAAAAAAAAAAGAGAAATCAACATAAGCTGAAATTACTAAGAAACCATTTGTATCTAACTACACCATTCAAAACACCACAAAGACAAGTATTCTCTGCTTCTGTCTCTTCCAGAAAAACAGATGTCCTCTGTGACAACACACATTTCTCCTCACAAACCCAACAAGGCCACGGATCAAGAGCAAGTCAGGAGGCTCTCAGGCAAGAACTATGAGACACTGCCAGTAAAATGACTTACCCCCTCAAATGAAAAATGCAACTAGATTTAGAAGCAGCTCATGAAATGTAAGGCATCATTCAGCTCACCAAACTGGAGTAGAAGATAACAGGCTATGGGGCGGGGGTGTACAGTTTCCATGACAGCAAGCTGGCTCAGGCAGTTTCTCCCACAAATCAGCATTTACAATAGAATTCTTAGCAAGGCTGAGAAGGGAGAGGGAGAAAACACATCTTGGTGCCCTCCTAAGAGCATGCACACATGAACAAGCCTGTAGCAAAAGCAGAACCCGAGATGGGAGTTCTAGCAAAAGCTTCAGAGACCCCCTGGGAGTGGGGTGGAAAAGAATAGGGCCTTGCTTTTCTCTTTTCTCCTAGCCCAGAGGATCAGTTCTCTTTACAATTAAACAAAAGTCTGCAGAATCAAGATCTGATATTTTGTTTAAAGGAACAAGGAAGACAAGCTGACTTTTCCCTCAAGCCAGAGTCTATGCACAATGCCTGTCCTTTGCAGGTCAAATAATACCAAGGAATACCAAGAGACTGAACAGGGCTACTTTTTGCAGACCAGGCTACCTGTGACCCTGGGAAACGTTGAGCACTGCGCTTTCCTAATCATCCTAGGTCTTAGCATGCCAATCCAGATGTGGGTTTGGTGTTTCAGCTTATTTATCTCTGCCCAGCTTGGAGGATACAGTATTCTGTGGTCCTCCCCTTCAGGTAATAATAGGTATCTTCACTGCCCAGGAAGCAAAGATCCTGGGTGGGGGGTGGGGAGAGGAGTAGAATGCGGCAGCAATTCAGTCACATTAGAAGATGGCTGACAACAGCTTCGGCTATCCTCCTAGGACAGCAATGAGATTTCCCATATGTCAACCTCTCCAGGCAAGAAATTGACAGTGTGATGGTGCTCACAGGCAGAACAGGGCCAAGGACAAAAGGGGATTAGCCTAAATCTGGCTCTCTGCCACACTGGGGTTTCTCTTTTTAGATAAAAGCCACAGATGAAATTCAAATGAAAGATTATTAGAAAGTTAGGCTTGAGCCCTGTGAGTAAAGGCCTACTTGAGTTCACCGTGCTCACAAATGCATCTACCCAGGGAGATAACGTGTCCTTGGGAAATTTAAACTTCACCAAAAGGGAGGCAAGTTGGAAGGAAGTAGACCTATCTGCCCCAGAGTAAACAAAGGCGGAGCCTAAGCGGGGGTAAAGGGCTGTTTGCCTCTCCCCTGTGTGTGCGTGTGTATTCTAGTATGGGGAAAGAGAAAGGTAAGCAGCAGAAAAGCAAAGCAACTAAAGAAAAGATGGTAACGCCTGTTGCTTAGTCCACCAGACCCCAGAATAGAAGAGAACCACATAATAATCAAACACTCTAACCTCTCCAGAAACTAAGATCAGGATTAAGGCCAGAATCAAAATTGCTATTCAAAGCCCACTCCCAATTATTTATTTATTTATTTTTGTTTTTTCCGAGACAGAGTCTCACTCTGTTGCCCAGGCTGGAGAGCAGTGGTATGATCGTCTCATTCTGTTGCCCAGACTGGAGTGCAGTGGCATGATCCAATCCCAGCTCACTGCAACCTCCACCTCCAGGGTTGAAGCAATTCTCGTGCCTCAGCCTCCCAAGTAGCTGAGGTTACAGGCATGCGCCACCATGCTCGGCTAATTTTTTGTATTTTTAGTAGAGACGGGGTTTCACCATGTTGGCCAAGCTGGTCTCAAACTCCTGGCCTCATGTGATCCACCCAACCCAGCCTGTTAAGCTTGTTAGACTAGAAAAAAATTTAAAAAGAGAAAAATATCAGGGACAATTAGGAAAGAGGTATTAAAAACAGATAAGGTGATCTGTACATTTATAAATGGTTACAATGACACATTTTGTATTACGTATATTTTTACCACCACTACCACAAAAGAAAAAAACAGATAAGGAAAAAGACTGCATTTAAATTTGATGTTGCCATCTGTTTCCATTTAGACAGAAGTACAAAGGAAATGCAGAACTGAAAGTGAATTTGACAAGGTGCTACATTATAAAAGACCAATTTCCAGGCCAAGAGCAGAAACAAAACCTAGATCCTAGAACACCAGCATCTCCGTTTTGGACTCATCCAGCTTCCCAACAAAGGTGGCTTGGATGTTCACACAAAGTAACCAGGAAAATAAGCCACAGTCCCACTAACAGCATTCGATACCATCAGAGAGTGCAGTTTCCAGCTCCAGAGGAGGGAGGAACCTGCAGAACCCACATTCCAGAATGCCTTAAGAGGGTAACAGGGGCCGGGCGCGGTGGCTCAAGCCTGTAATCCCAGCACTTTGGGAGGCCGAGGCGGGTGGATCACGAGGTCGAGAGATCGAGACCATCCTGGTCAACATGGTGAAACCCCGTCTCTACTAAAAATACAAAAAATTAGCTGGGCGTGGTGACGGGCGCCTGTAATCCCAGCTACTCGGGAGGCTGAGGCAGGAGAATTGCCGGAACCCAGGAGGCGGAGGTTGCGGTGAGCCGAGATCGCGCCATTGCACTCCAGCCTGGGTAACGAGAGCGAAACTCCGTCTCAAAAAAAAAAAAAAAAAAAAAAAAAAAAAGAGGGTAACAGGTAGCCCAATCACCCCAAACCCCTTCCAACAGGTGTCTCCTCCTCAGTAGGGGTTCAAAGTTCTCTAGAGCAGAAAGCCGAAAGATTAAACTTCTTCAGGCTGGGGAGTGGAAGATAATGGTTTCATCAATATTTAACTATCACCCTACTTCCCCATTCTGAGAACTTCCTCACTAGACCTCAGCTCAAGAAGCAAATTTGGCAGGCTCTGAGTGAGAGTAGCTTAAAAAACATCACCCCAGGCAGGGCTCATGCCTCTCAGCACTCTGGGAGGCTGAGGCAGATCACTTGAGGTCAGGAGTTCAAAACCAGCCTGGCCAACATGGTGAAACCCTGTCTCTACTAAAAATGCTAAGAAGGCTGGGGCAGTGGCTCACGCCTATAATCCCAGCACTTTGGGAGGCCGAGGCGGGTGGATCACGAGGTCAAGAGATCAAGACCATCCTGGTCAACATGTTGAAACCCCGTCTCTACTAAAAATACAAAAATTAGCTGGGCATGGTGGTGCGTGCCTGTAGTCCCAGCTACTCAGGAGGCTGAGGCAGGAGAATTGCTTGAACCCAGGAGGCGGAGGTTGTGGTGAGCCGAGATCGCGCCATTGCACTCCAGCCTGGGTAACAAGAGTGAAACTCCGTCTCAAAAAAAAAAAAAAAAAAAATTAGCTGGGTGAGGTGGTGGGCACCTGTAATCCCAGCTACTTGGGAGGCTGAGGCAGGAGAATTGCTTGAGCCTGGAAGGTGGAGTTTACAGTGAGCAGAGATCATGCAACTACACTCCAGGCTGTACAACAGAGTGAGTCCCTGTCTCAAAAAAAAAAAGAAAAAAAAAAGGTATGATGAGGGGCAGCAATCACCCACCTTAGAACTACTCCTAGGATGTCTGTATTTAACTGTTGAGCCTATGACTCTGCAGCTCAACACATGGTCAGTTCCTCTGGCTGGCCTCTCTCTTCCCCTTTAAAGCTACCTGGTCTCCAGAACAGAGCAGATGAGAAAAGTGTCACTAGTCATAAAGAGTCAACCAGCCAGTCCATCTCACTTGAATAGATAATGAGAAGTTGCTGGCAAACTGAACAGAGGAAAAATCTACCTAGTAAAAGGTGACAGAGGAAGCAACATGCTCCCATCCCAATATCTCCATGCCCAGTTATAAAAGTAAGTGAGTATTCTAACAATCTTTAAGTATTTAACTTGGAGGGCCAGCTGTCCTCCATTTCCATCCTTTTCTGAAATCTAGCCCTCTTCCTCCCAAAAACATTCTGAGTTATTTCCCAGAGGAGCAGCCAAAAAGAAAACCAAAACCAAAACTTACCAAGAGCAAGAATGAAGAACACCAAGAAACCACAAGAGTTATTTCACTGGACCGTAAAAGTTTAGCAAATTACTTTACTCTCAAGAGCCTCCAAAGCTGGGCACAGTGGCTCACGCCTGTAATCTCAGCACTTTGGAAGGCTGAGGCAGGCAAATCACAAGGTCAAAAGTTCAAGACCAGCCTGACAAATACGGTGACACCCCCCACCACCCCCCGTCTCTACTAAAAATCAAATAAAAAAAAATTAGCCAGGCATGGTGGCGGGTGCCTGTAGTCCCAGCTTCTTGGGAGGCTGAGGCAAGAGATCTTGAATCCGGGAGGCGGAGGCTGCAGTGAGCTGAAGTTGTGCCACTGCACTCCAGTCCAGCCTGGGTGACAGAATGAGACTCCATTTCACACACACACACACACACACACACAAGTCTCCTAAACCAAAGCCTCAGTTCATAACAGCTCCAACTACTAGACTTCACCCTAAACCTTACGGCTTACTAATCAACTACTTCTAAACAGAAAGTCGTTTCAAAAAACTACTAGACTAGACTGGGCACAGTGGATCATGCCTGTAACCTTCCCAACACTTTGGGAGGCCGAGGTGGGTGGATCACTTGAGGTCAGGAGTTAAAGACCAGCCTGGCCAACATGGCGAAACCCCATCTCTACTAAAAACACAAAAAAATTAGCCAGGCCTGATGACAGGCGCCTATAATCCCACCTACTCAGGAGGCTGAGACAGGAGAATTGCTTGAACCGGGGAAGTGGTGGTTGCAGTGAGCCGAAATCACACCACTGCACTCCAGCCTGGGAAACAGAGTGAGACTGTCTCAAAAAGAAAAAAAAAATGAAAAAGAAATCAGGAGAATCACCATTCACTCCACTAACATTTCATGTTCCCACTTTCAGTTGAACAAATATTCCACTTGAGTCACCTGGAATTCATTATTCTGTCTCCACCAAATTGCCCAAGTAAATCAGAAACCTTGAGACTGGCACGACATCTGATTCTCTGCCATACACTCCTTTATCAGTTCTGCTTGGAAAAAATGTTCATAACCAATTCAGCTCGCACTGATCACACTTCAGGAATAAAGGTCTGAATCTGGCAGAAGTTCCTCCCTTCCAGGTCACTGTGGGTAGGGCCAGGCAAGTTTGATTGGCTCCTACATTTGCACTAACGTTGGGAGAAGTACTATACCCTACCCTGCCGTTTCATGTAGATTCAGAGAGTGGGTGTAGCGGCTGCAAGAGCACCCCTTAAGAGGAAAGGGCCCCTGGCCAGAGGATGAGAGGCGGCCCTGTGGCCTCGAGCTCCTCCAGGGAGGGAGGGCACCGCGCTTCCTCTCAGCCAACTGCTGCCTCATTTCCTGAGCAGGAGAGCGGAAAAGCTGCCAGCAGCCCGGCCGGGGTCTCTCGGGCGGTTCCCACCCCACAACCCTCGTGCTTTCATAGAAGGTTCAATACTGCCCCTCCCAGAACACAGAAGCACCTACCCACCCTAACCCCTTGGGCAGGAAACCTCAATCAAAAGCAAAGTTCTCCACCCCCCATGGGGAAGTGGGGGAGGGAGAAACCGCTGAGCCCCTCCCCCGGCCGCGCCCGGATCAGAAGAACTCAATGAATGAGCTGGGGAAAAAAAGAGGAGAGCCACACGACACACCCCAAAGCCCAAACCCCGTGAGGTTCAATTCCTTCAAAGGTCAAGCCTGCTCGCCCGAGCACTCGATTTTCCCCTCGCCCACTTGCCGCCCTACCGGAGCTGAACCCCACCCATCCTCCATGCTCCCAACTTCATCTCCGAGCCCGCCGGCCTTCAGAAGACCGTGCTACACGGCAAAAGGGACCTTATTCCTCTTGCCGACTACTCGGGCGCCGGCCCCTCCCTCAGGCGTCTCGCCATCTCCGTACCTGTTCCCGGGCCCGCCTTTCTCCCTCAACTTCTCTCTGGAGGCGCTCAGCTCGCTCCTCTGCATCATCTGCCTGCTGCTGCAGAACCTGGATCTTGCGCTTCACCGCCTCGATGGTGGTGATCCCAGCCATGGTGCCCACCCAGCTACTGCTCGCGCTGCGGCTCTTGCCTCCTCCGCGCGGCTATGCAGCCTCCTCTCACCCCTACTTCCGCCTGCTCCGCCCTGAAATACCGGAACTCACCCACCCGCCCGGATGTGACGTTTCTCCGCCGCGCCCTCCCACCGCCAGGCAGGCGGGAAGGCAGTCCACAGGAGGGAGACCAGCGGCAGGGAGCGGGGCGGGAGCGGAGCCTCCCAGATGCCCGAGGCCTTACCTTGGGCCAGTAAAGTGGGGCGGGGTTTGGGACTACGGAGGGTTACCATGGAAACTGGGCGGGGCTTCGTGGTCTAACCTCTCCTGCCAGGCTGGCTGCCCACAGTGGTCGGCCCCTTTGCAGGTAGTGTGGTGACCTTACCCTTCCGCAATTGACCCCTCATCCCCCAGTGCCGTTACCCGTCACCGCTCACTGTATTTGCTCTACAGTATAAGCATCCTACAAGCCCCTCCTTCCACTCACCCCACGACAGACTCCAAAACCAAGTTCTAAGGAAAGCCTGAAAGACATTCTGGGCCTCGTGTTCAAGAAGCCCCACTCAGTCCCCTTTCAGAGTCGGCTCAGGTAGGTAGGTTCTCTCTCCCATCTCCTGGAAGTCAATGAATGGAACTGTCGGGGTGGAAGAGATGGGCAAGTTGGCACAAATTCTCATTCTCTTTGGCATGGTATGAACTTAAGTGCTCTGTTTAGAAAAACAGACTTTTCCCTTTACTTTTTTTTTTTTTTTTTTTGAGACAGAGTTTTGCTCTTGTTGCCCAGGCTGGAGCTCAATGGCGCAATCTCTGCTCACGGCAAGCTCCACTTCCGGGTTCAAAGGATTCTCCTGCTTCAGCCTTCCAAGTAGCTGGGATTACAGGCATGCGCCACCACGACCGGCTAATTTTGTATTTTTAGAGAGACGGGGTTCCTCCATGTTTCTCCATGTTGGTCAGGCTGGTCTCCAACTCCCGACCTCAGGTGATCTGCCCGCCGAGGCCTCCCAAAGTGCTGGGATTACACGCCTAAACCACGCCGCCCAATCTCCCCCCCCCCTTTTTTTTTTAAGAGACAAGATCTCGCTCTCTTGTTGGAGTGCAGGCAGTGGCGAGATCATAGCTCACTACAGCTTCAAACTCCTGGGCTCAAGTGAGTCTGCTACCTCGCCTTGGGATCATAAATGCACGCCACCCCGTTAGGCTCCCTGTTACTTTTGAGAGTCAGTATGCACCAAATTAGCCAACCTTCCAGCCCCTCCAAACCTTGGAATGATTCAGGCCTTGGTAATTTAATCATTAGTTGGGCATGGTAGCTCATGTCTGTAAACCTAGCACTTTGGGAGGCTGAGGTGGGAAGATGGCTTGAGCCCAGGAGTTCAAAACCAGCCTGGGCAATATAGCAAGACCTCATCTCTAAAAATAAATTAATTGGCCGGGCGCGGTGGCTCACGCCTATAATCCCAGCACTTTGGGAGGCCAAGGCGGGTGGATCACTAGGTCAAGAGATGGATACCATCCTGGTCAACATGGTGAAACTCCGTCTCTATTAAAAATGCAAAAATTAGCTGGGCATGGTGGCGTGCACCTCTAGTCCCAGCTACACGGGAGGCTGAGGCAGGAGAATTGCTTGAACCCAGGAGGCAGAGGTTTCGGTGAGTGGAGATCACGCCATTGCACTCCAGCCTGGGTAACAAGAGCAAAACTCCGTCTCAAAAATAAATAAATAAATAAAATAAAATTAATTAATCAATCATCACAATTCCTTTTGTAGATAAGAAAGATATGCCCCCATTTTATGAGGAAGATATTCTCTATTACAGACCACTGTCAGCTGGGCACGGTGACTTATGCCTGTAATCCCAGAAGTTTGGGAGACCAAGGTGAGAAGATTACCGCAGCCCAGAGTTTGAGACCAGCCTGGCAATATAGTGAGACCTTGTCTCTCCAAACAATTTAAAAAGTAGCCGAGCCTGGTGGCAGCACATTTGTAGTCCCAGCTACTTGGGAGGCTGAGGTGAGAAGATTTCTTGAGCTGGGAAGGCAGAGGTTGCAGTGAGCCCAGACTGCAGCACTGCCTCCAGCCTCAGTGACAGATTGAGAGCCTCTCTCAAAAACAGAAAGAAAAAAAGCAGATGACTGTTACCAGATCCTTCATACAACAGCCAGACATGAGTGCCTGTAAATTGTACTGTAGAATTAAACCTCCATTTTGTGTTATAACTTTCACCAATTTCACTGCCACTGTACTTCCAAGTACCCCAAGGAACTATTTATGAGTTAGAAACTTCCCCTTGGCCAGATGTGGTGGCTCATGCCTGTAATCCCAGCACTTTGGGAGGCCAAGGCAGGCAGATCACCTGAGGTCAGGAGTTTGAGACCAGCCTGGCAAACATGGCGAAACCCCATCTCTACTAAAAATACAAAAATTAGCCAGGCATGGTGGTGTGCACCTGTAGTTCCAGCTACTTGGGGAGGCTGAGGCAGAGTTGCCTGAACCCAGGAAGCAGAGGTTGCACTGAGCTGAGATGGTGCCACTGCACTCCAGACTGGGTGACAGGGTAAGTGACAGGGTAAGACTCTGTTTCAAAAATAAAGCATAACAGAAAAAAAAGAAACTCCCTACAGGCACAGCCATGTAGGATTTCTGGAAGCACAATAGTGAAGAGACTTGAGAATGTTATCTTCCCTCTTATTTCTTTGTATTCCTCCCACCTTCCTAGTAGGTAATAATGATAAATCTTTCCTCTGGGGCAGCTCTCTTTTCTCCGAGAAAATTAGGACATGGAACAGGACTTATAATGAAGAGTCCTAACCCCTAAAAGGAACTGTGGGCAAGACAGTTGCTGCCCTCAATGTTTATTTCTGAGAATGCTCCCTCCAGAGCCTCTGTCTTCCTGTCTCTTTTTGGAAATACGAGCAATGAGACTATTTAGAAGAAAGAACTTGAATAGACAATAATTTTCTTAATAGAGTAACCTGCACACTGATTTTTTCCCCAGAAATTAGGAAGGAAGGTCAGGGTTCTGACTCTACCCTGATGGCCTAAGAATTTTTCTAACTTGCTTTGGAGAAGTTTGATCAAGACTGTGGAAGAAGTGACACTTGGTCATCTGGGTGCTGATCAGCAGGGGGCACTATTGTAGCTCCCTGTGCCCTGGCAAAGAAGCAGAAGAACTCATCCTAGACAAAGCAAAAGAGTGTTGAGAGCACCACTGCATTCCTGAGACTGGTAGATTTTAGCAGATAATCTCCTCTTGATCCAGGGAAACAGATGGACTGACTCCTGATAGCCTTTAGAGGCACAATGGATAGCCAGCAAGGGGCCCAGTGCTATTGTTTTCCTAGTAACCAGCAATACAATATATCAACAGGTGTATATGTCCATTCTTATCCCTTCTCTCCCTGTTCCTCCCACCACCTGTCCCTAAAAAATGGTGTTATGACTCTATGTCCTAACAATGGACTCTTCTTTCCCTTTGTTTTTCCCTAAACACCGTCTGATTTCATCTCAGATTAAAATGATCTTAGATGTGGTTGCACAACAATGTGAATATACTACTACTGAGTTAGACATTTAAAAATTGTTAGAATGGTAAGTTTTATGTATGTGTATTTTACCACAACTTAGGAAAAAATTTAGACAAACTTACGGAGGAAAAAAACAAATGTTTGAACTCGCCTTGCCATACCCTTGCCCTTTCTTTGTTCAAACAGTCCTAGCAAATCCTACACTTTTCAGAAAGCCTTCTCAGATAACCAGAACTGCCTGTGTAAACTCATAGTTATTGACTCCCTCCTCCCTCTCTACCCCTTATATCTACATCAAGATAATACGCTCTGTTTACTTATTTATTAACCTCAAGGGCAGAAGCTGAGCTGTTAACTTCCTTTGTATTGGACAGAATATACTCCCTCCAAAGATGCATATATTATGCTGCTGATGACTCTAACCTTTGCTGTCTGCTTTAAACCTTGTTGCTCCTTATTCAGCACCTCTCCCGATTCCTATAAACACTGTACTTTCCTTCTTTGACCCTTTGAGGCAGGAGTCATCAAACTTTTAGGGTCTTTGTGGCCAGAGAGAAAAGAAGGCCAGTAGACAATATGTACATGAATGAGCATGACTGTGTTCTGATAAAACTTTATTTACAAAAAAAGGCTGTTGCAAAATTTAACCCACAGGTGGTAGTTTGCTGACTCTAGCTTTGTTCTTGCTTGCTGGTGGCCACAACCTTCCTCTCCTGTTTCTTGTTCTTATGCACATCTCTGAGGGTACTTTCTGACTTGCAAAAACTAACAAAGGGGAGAGGGGTTGAATGAGTATTTTTAACCCTCACTTTATATATTTAAGTGGTTTTTGGTGAATATAAATATGAAGACACTTGTTTCTTTCTTTTTTTTTTTTTTGAGACGGAGTTTTGCTCTTGTTACCTAGACTGGACTGCAATGGTGCCATCTCGGCTCGCTGCAACCTCCACCTTCTGGGTTCAAGCAATTCTCCTGCCTCAGCCTCCCGAGTAGCTGGGACTACAGGCGCGTACCACCACGCCCAGCTAATTTTTGTATTTTTAGTAGAGACGGGGTTTCACCTCGTTGACCAGGATGGTCTCAATCTCTTGACCTCGTGATCCACCCGCCTCGGCCTCCCAAAGTGCTGGGATTATAGGCGTGAGCCACCGCGCCCGGCGAAGACTCTTCTTTCAAATGAATATATTGAGTAGACCATACCTAGATGAGGGATGCTATGTGTGTCTGTACATATGTAAAACAGATTAAGACAGACAGAATTCATCCCCAGGAAGTCCTTTTAAATTCCTAATGATTTTGATATATTACATAGAGCCTCTAGGTCATTCTCCTTCTCATGATCTCACATTAGACTTGTTTGTTCTTTTTCTTGCTCCTGGAAACACCTCCTCAAGCCCACATACTAGCTGTTTTAACAGCCTATGGACAGAACCAGATTGGTGTTACCACAAAACTGTTATTAACCTGACATTGTGCTAGTTTGTGAAAACTTCTGTCTTCATGCCCATATGTTAGAAACAGAGAGATCCATCCAAATATACTAGGAACCTAGGCTATATAATACCAACAGGCCATCCAGTTGCTCAAAGCCCTGGGGGTAACCTGTGGATTTGGTAGGATTTTTTTTATTTGTTTGTTTGTTTGTAGTTTTCTGCTGTTAGATTTCTTTTTGAAACCTACTAGCAGAGAGACTAAAGATGAGGATCCAAAAGCATTTATAAATGGTCCATTCTGTCTGTCCTTCTAGCTATTTCCCAAAACCAAATGTGATTTTATTTATTTATTGAGATGGGTTCTCTCTCTATTGCCCAGGCTGGAATGCAGTGGCACAATCTTGCCTCACTGCAACCTCCACCTCCAGAGTTCAAGCAATTCTCCTGCCTCAGCCTCCAGAATAGCTGGGATTACAGGTGCTTGCCACCATGCCTGGCTAATTTTGTATTTTTGGTAGAGACAGGGTTTTGCCATGTTGGCCAGGCTGGTCTCAAGCTCCTGACCTTGGGTGATCTGCTTGCCTCGGCCTCCCAAAGTGCTGGGATTACTGTCATGTGCCCTTGTGCCCATTCCAAATATAATTTTAAATATTACATGCTCCTTTTTTCCTATTAACTCAGTTCACTGAGAAACTTGTTTCCACCAATACTGGGACTTTTTTTTATTGTTGGTAAGATTCCTATGGTACTTTTCTTCTAAAAAATTTTTCTATCTAGCCTCTCATTTATCTTTGTGGCAGACTTTAAAGTTGAAGATGAAAAAAAGTAGGGATAATATGACATGGAAAAGAGAATTTATTTTATTTTAGAATGGGAAAATTCAGCCCTAGATAAGCTGAGTCATAGAGTCAAGGTCATAGAGTGAAGTCTGGTGGTGATACCTTTACCCCCTAGATTCCTTCTTAGTTTCTATTATAGTCTGTCACTGTAGGGATCTCTCTGCTGCCCTATAAGTGATACTTTGTATGGCATCTCCATGGCATAAAGGCAAATGCCCACATTGGCCAAGATAAATAAACCCATATAGGGCCAGGGTCAGTGTGACCTCCATTTCCCATTGTGAAATCTGAGCTGGTTTTGTTGGACAGTTGAGAGCTGAGAAGTTCCCTATTAATACACATATCCACATGCCAAGACTTGGACATAAAAGCTAAGAATGTGGCATGGGGGAGGAGGTAGGATAATTGATAGCATTCTGAATGTAGAGTCCCCTCTCTTTGTTCAGATCCTGGGAAAGATAATTAAATTCCTGGGCTGGTGATAGGAGGAAAATGAGACTTTTACATATATTTTTTTAAAAAAACTTTTCACATGTCGTAGATGTCTTTAAGAAAGAAAATAGGCTGGGCGTGGTGGCTCACGCCTGTAATCTCAGCACTTTGGGAGGCTGAGGCAGGTGGATCCCCTGAGGTTAGGAGTTCAAGACCAGCCTAGCCAACATGGTGAAACCCTGTCTTTAAAAAAAAAGAAAGAAAGAAAGAAAGAAAATATATGCCATTATACGAATATACCAGCATGTGGTTATATGCAAAAATTTATGTGGGTATATATGTCTGGGTTCCATGATTCCACAAGTGTGTTTGGCATTTTGTCATACATTAATATAAAGATCTATATGTGTAGATTAAACCCAACCTCCATCTCTCTAATACTCACATCAGCAGCCTTCTTCTCTGCCAGCTCCAGCTTCTCCTGGGCATCCTTCAGAGCTTCAGAATACTTGTCGAGCTCATCCTCTGTCCCTTTCAGCTTCTTCTGCATGGCTGCCAGCTCATCCTCCAGCTATAGGAGCCCAGAGAGTCACACACAAAAACACACAAACAACAGTGCAGGGTTGGACCCTGGGCTCTTGGAGCCCTGAGTGCAGCCTCCATGTTACCATCCCGAGACACACTTTCTCCCCAGCCACTTCCAGCCCCCTGCCTCAGGAGTTATGCTGTAGCTTGTCCTATGACCCTGTAATTGCTGAACCTAAGATGACTAAGCCATCCTGGGTTTTCATCCAAGACCCTTGGAGAGTAAATGTCTAAAGGTGTAGATGCTCATGATCCTGAGTGAAAAGAGATGCTCTTTCCCTCTAGAACTCTTACCTTTTCCTCTAGAAGTCAAGGGTTCTTCCAGAAGATGGTCCATTTCTACTTAAATTCAACAGACACACTGTGGCTCAGAGGAGGCCACTGACTTTCCCAAGGTCACAAAGGCAGTCTTAGATACGTTACATGTCCTCTTGAGGCTGGGGAGTCCATCCCACCCCAAAAACGAGGTGATACCAGTAGTCACTGTCTTTCCCATGAACACTCCCTTCCATCTCACGGTCTTGTTCACTAGAAGGTAAGACCAATGTAGTGCCTACCTGTTTACTTCTTTCTTCTGCCTGCTTCTGCTCAGCTTCAGCTTGCTCTGCCCGATCCAGAGCATTCTCCTTGTCTAACTTCAGCATCTGCATCTTTTTCTTGATGGCCTCCATCATGAGCAGTGGCTGTTGGTAGGCTCACCTGTGAACACTGGAAAACTGAATACTACAGCAAGAAAGAAGGGGCTGCTGCCTGCGTGACCAGGAGTTCCCAGACTTGAGTCTTTTATCTGTGCTTATAGCTCCACCTTTTGTTCCTAATATGGTCTTTCTAAAAGCTCCCTCCACCCCATCATTGTTCTCCTGGGGGAACACAGGGTGAGATGCTTTGATGGACTGACATCACCAGCAAAAAAATATCTAGGAACAGCTGAGGCTGATTTTAGACAATGGAAAGTGGGGGAGGGAAGAGGTTCTCCCTGACCCTGAAACTTTCCACTCATTCTGGGCAGCTCTATGGATGTTTTAAAAGAGCAGGAAAAGGGGAGGGAAGAACATTGAAATAGAGAAGGATACTTTGGCAATTCTAGCTTGGCAGTTTGCATGCAGAGGGTCCTGGTTGCCTTTCAGCTTCCCCTTTCACTCTCCCCCAGACTGTGTTGGTTGCTGGTCAAACTCTATTAGTTGAGTTTTATCTTTTGATTACTGGTATTCAAGGAGCTTGGGCAACAGGGAAGAGGGGAGGTCACTCATGATCCTTGACAATTCTCCCAGATCCCCAGATCAAATTGCTGTGCTATTTTGGGAGTCTCTAATTGGCAAGGAGACATTTTTTCTCCCCACTAAGAGCCACAAGAGTAGAGTAAGAGGGTAGGGTTGGAATCTCAAAGGCTATCCCAGAGCTTCAAGTGGGGTAGGGAGAGAAACAGGGGAGGGTCAGAACAATCCAGACAGGATCATGTCTGTTTTCCAATAGTAATCTTAAAATAGAACTTTTGTACCCACACAGACCGGGTCTGTGTGGCTCTCTCGTCTTCTTCCCTTTTTTTCCCTTCTTAATTCTCCCCAGTGCTGCTGCCCACCACATCTCCAGTAATCATCATTATCAGCTCTATTCTTCCCAGTTTAGTTCCATGTTTATTCTTCCACTGGGAGCCTTGTTACTAACAGATGGCAAAAGATACCAATCCACTGGCACCATACACCTGAAAATATGCCAGAGGAGAGGTGGGCAGTTTTCAAGGTGACCAGATATATTGGATGAATATAAATGGCTCTAGTTAGTCATTTATGTCAAGGATAGTGAGTGTAAATGCTAAACCCCAGCAGTTGGGCAACTGAGACACCCACCAGACCAGTGGGTAGAGCAGAGATGGAGTCCACTCTTGAGAGCTTCCAGTCACTACAGGCAGATAGGCAGATAGACCATCAGCTGACTCTCAATGGAGAAAGGAGAAACCAAGTCTCCTTTCCCTGGAGACTAGCCAGGGATGGTTAGTCTCCAGGGAAAGGAGACTTGGTTTCCTTTGGGGGTAGGTAACTTAATAAGGGGGAGAAAAATACAATAACAAGAAATGATAAATAAAAGAGATATGTTCCTTCTAGTATAAGGGACAAGATATAGAAAGATTTGATCCTCGAATTCCACTCTCTCCCACTCCCACACCAGCCCTCTTAGTTAAGATCAAAATCCACATAGGTTGCAGCTCCTGGGCTTTCGTGGGGTCCTCAAGAGAAGAGGTTTGGTAAAAGAGACAGGAGCCTCAGATTGAATTATGAAAGAGGGTAGTGCTGAATCACCTGCTGCTGTAAGAATATGTTTGACATTTAGTTGGTTCCTAATTAAACAACCCAATATCAAACATATCACACAGAAGCAGGCAGGAGAGCTTTGCGGGTCATCTGCTTTCCTCCCAATTACAAAGAAAGAGCAGACCAGGCACCAGTCATGTCTAGATGGAGAGCCATCTCCTTGAGAAAGGGTACTGGCACCTGCTCTTCACCTCCTGAGGCAGCCAGCTCTTGCTTATCATCCTACGTGTCATCCCTGCCTCAGCTCCTCCTCTATCAGCACCTGGCCCTTGCTGGATCACGTTGGCCTAAACCAGGAAGACTACCTGGCAGGGCTCCATATCCGGGCACCTATCATTCTCTAGACCTCCCACATGGAGCTTCTCGCCCTGATATCACGGCCCCAGTGCCCAGAGGATCAGCCATGTCAGCAGCTCCTCATCAAAATTGCCATCTGCTGTCTTCAACCACATTCCAGCTGCCCTGAGGCTTTCCAGGGTGGGGGCAGAGGGCTTGTACATCCTGCTTTACCTTTCCAACAGACTCCTAACCTTTCCAGATCACCCCACAAGGCTGCTGAGGTCTGTTCAGGAGGCACTGTCCTTTTAAGTGCTGCAGATGCTTGCCTTCCCCTTTCTGCCAGCTTAACCCTTCTCACCTTCTCCCCATGTCCTCCAGGAATCCTCCTTAAAGTCACCCTTGGATGTCCAGAACAGAAGGATAACTTGTCTCCCTGGCAGGCTCCATTGTGGACTCCAGAAGAGAAGACTTGCAGTACCCCACTTTGCTTGGCAGAATTGAAACTAAGGCTTTAGATTAAGGGTAAGAGAAGAAACTCCTTCTGCCAGAAGCAGCCTGCAGTCCACAGGACTCCTCTCCTCATCTGGGGCTTTTTACCAGAACTCCAGGCTGGCTTCCCCAAGGGTCTTCCCTCACAGGAATCCAGCCTGATTCCCATATGGGGGACTTCTCTTTTGGAGAGAATCAGATCTGTTGAATGTCATGTGGCAGGCAGATGCTTCTCTCCACTGTGGCAGAGAAGAGCCCAAGTTATAGCTGCATTGGGGGCTGGGGGGCTGGAGTGGAAGTGTGGGGGTGGGAGAAGGACACTCTGCTTCAGCCCCTAGGCTTGTTCCATGTGTCCTTGTTCCCATTTCAGATACCCACCCCAACCCCCAGCATATACCAACTACACAGTGTCCTTGATCTAGATTGATAGCTTGTCCCAAGCCCCAGTCAATTTCTGTTGTATGGCTCTTGCCTTTCAGGAGACGACTAACAGATGGGCATATACAGGCCCCAAGGTAGGCAACTGTGGTGTTGTCTTGTTTTTGTTCGTATTTTGGCTCCTAAAGGGGATGTGTGCATAATTTGTACTTTCTAGTTTTCCCTTCTTATCCTTAACCCCCCAAGTTCTAGTTCCCCTCTCTGAGAAACGTACCCACACTCAAGAACCAGAAGCTGGAGAAAGAGAGGCTGGGAAAGACACTAGCAGTAATGAAAAGGACTTTAGTGTCTGGGGCAACAGAGGAACAGAGAGGCAGACTGGGAATATGGATGCGGGAGAGGAGCAGCTGTCTTGGAAGGAGATTTTGTATGGCATACTTAGGTAGAAACATCAGATGGCCTTTGATGAAAGCCGTTTAGCTCTCCTGGAAATATCTACTTTGCAGTTATTTCAAACAGGACTGAGCCCCTCTGAGCCAGAGGAGCATTAGCCACAGAGGGAAGAGGGGCTGAATGGGTATGATGGGGTGATGTTATGAAAGCAGACAGAATAGACAGGATCAGAGGAGATGGGCTCTGCAGGGGGCCAACCTGCCAATACTGGAGCCAGCCTGGCACTGACAAGCCCTGGGGGAAGAGGCCAAGGTCAGGGATCAAGGCAGAGGGGATGGGGCATTCAGTGGGTTCAAATGAAGAGAGGAAAGAAGAATAGAAAAATAGAAGGGGTTGGTGAGGGAATCTGGCTGGAGGTCAGGGAGGGCCAGGTAATGGAAAGGAAATAAGGAAAAAAACTATCATACGAGCAGTAAATCATAATTATGGGTTACCATTTATTGGACATTTTGTGCTACTTACTGCTAAGTGCTTTATTTAATCCCTACAGCAACCCAATGAATTAGGCATTGTTTCCCTTTTTACATACAGCATAGAGAACTGTAACCCAGAAAATTAAAATAAATTGCACAAGACCACGCAGTCAGTAAGTGACAGAGCCAGCACTGAAACCCAGATCTGTCCAGTGTTAAAGCCTGTTCTCCTAATGCCAGGATATACTGCCTGTGTAAAACAAGCAAAGAGCTGCCTGGGAGACAGATATGGGGGAGGATTTAACAAATGAAGGTGCAGGCTGGGCGTGGTGGCTCACGCCTATAATCCCAGCACTTTGGAAGGCTGGGGTGGGCAGAAACCAGACTGGCCAATATGGTAAAACCCCATCTCTACTAAAAATATAAAACTTTGCTGGGTGTAGTGGCAGGTGCCTGTAGTCCTAGCTCCTCAGGAGGCTGAGGCAGGAGAATCGCTTGAACTCAGGAGGCAGAAGTTGCAGTGAGCTGAGATCTTGCCACTACACTCCAGCCTGGGCGACAGAATGAGACTCTGTCTTAAAAAAAAAAAAATAGGCCAGGCGCAGTGGCTCATGCCTATAATCCCAGCACTTTGGGAGGCAGAGGCGGGTGGATCACGAGGTCAAGAGATCGAGACCATCCTGGTCAACGAGGTGAAATCCCGTCTCTACTAAAAATACAAAAATTAGCTGGGCATGGTGGTGCGTGCCTGTAGTCCCAGCTACTCGGGAGGCTGAGGCAGGAGAATTGCTTGAACCCAGAAGGCGAAGGTTGCGGCGAGCCGAGATCGCGCCATTGCAGTCCAGTCTGGGTAACAACAGCGAAAGTCCATCTTAAAAAAAAAAAAATAGCCGGGTGTGATGGCAGGCACCTGTAGACCCAGCTATTTGGGAGGATGAGGCAAGAGAATCACTTGAACTGGTAGGCGGAGGTTGCAGTGAGCCGAGATTGCACCACTGCACTCCAGCCTGGGTGAAAAAGTGAGACTTCACACTGGGTGAAAAATAAAGAAAAAAGGTGCAGCCAACTATTTGGCTCATGCTGAGGCAGAGGATTGCTGGAGCCCAGGGGTTTGAGACCAGCCTGAGCAACATAGTGAGACCCCAGCTCTACAAAAAAATAGCCAAGTGTGGTTGCATGTACCTGTGGTTCCAGCTACTCAGGAGGCTGAGGAGGGGGGATTGCTTGAGCCCGGGAGGTTGAGCCTGCAATGAGCCATGACTGCACCACTGCACTCCAGCCTAGGCAATAGAGCAAGACCCTGTCTCAAAAAAAAAACAAAAAAAAAAAACTGAAGTTGAGATGAAACTTCAGAAAATAGAGGGTGGGGGAGGACACAGGCAGACATAGGAATAGATGACTCAGTCTCAGGTTTCTGGGTCAAATCCAGGTCACATGTATGGGTTTGTCTCCTATAAAACTTATACCGGCCGGGCATGGTGGCTCACGCCTGTAATCCCAGCACTTTGGGAGGCTGAGGTGGGCAGATCACGAGGTCAAGAGATCAAGACCATCCTGGCCAACATGGTGAAACCCAATCTCTACTAAAAATACAGAAATTAGCTGGGTGTGTTGGAGTGTGCCTGTAGTCCCAGCTACTCGGGAGGCTGAGGCAGGAGAATTGCTTGAAACTGGGAGGCGGAGGTTGCAGCGAGCCAAGGTTGCACCACTGCACTCCAGCCTGGCGCCTGGCGGCAGAGCAAGACTCTGTCTCAAGAAAACAAAACAAAACAGGCGGGGTGCGGTGGCTCACGCCTATAATCCCAGCACTTTGGAAGGCCGAGGCGGGTGGATCACTGGTCAAGAGATCGAGACCATCCTGGTCAACATGGTGAAACCCCATCTCTACTAAAAATACAAAACTTAGCTGGGCATGGTGGCACAGCCTGTAGTCCCAGCTACTCGGGAGGCTGAGGTAGGAGAATTGCTTGAACCCAGGAGGCGGAGGTTGCGGTGAGCCGAGATCGCACCATTGCACTCCAGCCTGGGTAATAAGAGTGAAATTCCTCGGCCGGGCGCGGTGGCTCAAGCCTGTAATCCCAGCACTTTGGGAGGCCGAGGCAGGTGGATCACGAGGTCAAGAGATCGAGACCATCCTGGTCAACATGGTGAAACCCCATCTTTACTAAAAATACAAAAAAATTAGCTGGGCATGGTGGCTCGTGCCTGTAATCCCAGTTACTCGGGAGGCTGAGGCAGGAGAATTGCTTGAGTCCAGGAGGTGGAGGTTGTGGTGAGCCGAGACTGCGCCATTGCACTCCAGCCTGGGTAACAAGAGCAAAACTCCATCTCAAAAAAAAAAAAGAGTGAAATTCTGTCTCAAAAAAATAAATAAATAAATAAAATAAAAATAAACCTTATACCATACTTGTTACTTGTTCAGTGCCTGGCTCTCCAACTAGGCTGTGAATTCTACATCATTTGATATGAACATTCGTGAGTAGTTATTGACTAAAAAGGGCTTGGGAAGCAGAGGTGATGGAAACTAGGGGTCGCATGGATATGTAGCACAGAGAGAGGAATGGGCATGGGTAAAGAGTGATATTTGATTAGAGGCCTGCAAACAACCTCTGAAGGAGGACCTGGGACACAGACAAATCTCCTGAGGGAGAACATGGAGGATACCAACTGTGTGCCAAGCACTGGGCTTGCCCTGTATTGCTATATACGTTATCTTAATTATTTGAATGATCTTATGAGATGGGTATTATTGTCCTAATTTTCAGAAGAGGACTTTTTTTTTTTTGAGATGGAGTCTTGCTCTGTCACCCAGGCTGGTGTGCAATGGCACAATCTCGGCTCACTGTAACCTCCACCTCCTGGGTTCAATCAATTTTCCTGTCTCAGCCTCCCAAGTAGCTGGGACTACCCGGTGCCACCACACCCGGCTAATTTTTGTATTTTTAGTAGAGCCAGGGTTTCACCATATTGGCCAGGCTGGTCTTGAACTCCTGACCTCAGGTTATCTGCCTGCCTTGGTCTCCAAAGCGCTGGGGTTACAGATGTTAGCCACCGCACCTGGCCCAGGAGAGGAAACTGAGGCCAGGTAAGCCAATCACTTCCACATCATGACACATGAAAAGAGGTGAAGCCAGAATTTGAACCCACACCTGACTCCAAAGCCTGTGGTCTTATTTTTATACTCTACTGCGTCTTGATCAGTGGGATGTGCAGGGGCAGAGGAAGAAGCTCTGACAGCTAGAAGTAAAATAGGGTGTTCAGTAGGAGACTGAATAGAGACAGATGGAGACAGACTTGGGTTGGAGGGAAGGGTATGAGTTTTGCAGTGAAGACCTAGGCACATAGAGTTGAAGTCAGGAAAAGATCATGTGGACAGGATGAGTGACCAGTGAGGATGCCAACAGCAAGGTGAGTGCACAGGGCAAAGTAATGTATAATGGCACTTACATCAGGGAGCGATGGTGTGTTCAGGGAGTGTATTCAGGGACTGATGGTGTATTCCTACGGCTGTCACTGGTGTGAAATGGGGGTCTCTCTGGCTTGGGATGTCATTCACGTGTAAAGTAGACCATTTTTATTTTTGAGATGGAGTCTTGCTGTCACCCAGGCTGTAGTGCAATAGTGTGATCTCAGCTCACTGCAACCTCTGCCTCCCAAGTTCAAGTGATTCTCCTGCCTCACCCTCCCGAGTAGCTGGGATTATAGGTGCCTGCCACCACACCTGGCTAATTTCTTGTACTTTCAGTAGAGACGGGGTTTCACCATGTTGGCCATGGCTGATCAGGCTTGTCTTGAACTCCTGACCTCAGGTGATCCACCCATCTCAGCCTGCCAAAGTGCTGGGATTACCAGGTGTGAGCCACCACACCCAGCCTGTAAAGTGGACCCTTGTAAGTAAAGTTGTCTATGGGCTTCATATGACACACACCGTCAATCCGTATGTTTCAGTATTTTTCAGAATTTCAAGTACCTTTATTTTGACTGCTCTTTCCAGCCCCCTACACATCCCACCACTCCTTATTTCCTTACAAATGCCACACTGCCTGCTTGACCCCTGGAGGCATTTAAGTTTGGAATCCTCTCACTTGGCATAGGTGGGAATTTAGGCCCAGAGAAAAGAGACTTTGTCAAAAATTTCACAATAACTGGCTGACTCAAAACCCAAAATGCAGCCCTCCTGTCATGCAAGCACCACAGTGCCTTTAGCTTAATAGCCACATTCAGAGCAATTTGTCCAAGTATACAGAAAAGATAAGTGAAGTGATATCTGAGAGGTGGTGAGCAAAATCCAGGAAGTTAAGATTATGGTAGCTGAAAAATAAACACTTTAGAAACAAATCAAGATTTAGACCTGAAAGAATGAGCCCAGTGGTCTAAGTTTGAGCCTTTATGAACTAATTTTATTTGTTACACCAAATCAGGATTCTCAACTCTGTCCACCCCTCCTCACCCCTGCCCTCTTACATCAACACAGTAAATCCCACTCTGACCACAAGGCGTCACTCTTGTTTTTAACCGTTGTTTCATAGATTGTTTCCCAAACAGCAGCAAGGGATTAACAAGAGTGGAGAAGTGGGAGTGGGAGCACTGTCTGAAGTCCAAGGCAGATAGCGAGATCCAGGTATGTTTTGGGAAGGAGGTTCAAGGTGGTATAGGCTTTAGAAGGCTAGGTTAGCAGGCATATTGAGAAAGGAAGAACAGTGTTTCGGATGCCATCACAATCTCTCTACATAAAAAGCTTTGCCTATCTGATTTAATTCCCACTGGTACTGCTGATGCTCCTTTTCAAACAGCTGGTTCAGGGCAGCTTGACGAACCTGGTAGAGAGGACAGAATAGAGTATGGTGTTTGCTTCTGTTTACCACCCTTTCTTATTCTTTCTCCCTAGTTGCCTTCCCATCACTTGTGCTCTTTTGGAGCTGGACTTAGTTGTGACATAAAGCTAGGTGGTAGCAGAGAGGCTGAACCAGGGGAGGGGAAGCCTATCTAATTTTTTTCTCCACAGTTGAAGCCCTGTGTTCGGCAAATATTTGCTGAGAACATACCATGAACCAGAAACTCTATTAGGTAACTGGGATACAAAGATGGTTACATGCCAGGCGCGGTGGTTCACACCTGTAATCCCAGCACTTTGGCAGGCCGTGGCGGGTGGATCACGATGTCAGGAGATGGAGATCATACTGGCTAACATGGTGAAACCTTGTCTCTACTAAAAATACAAAAAATTAGCCAGGCGTGCCGGCACGTGCCTGTAGTCCTAGCTACTCAGGACTACTCGAGACTTGAGGCAGTAGAATAATTACTCTACTTGAGGCAGTAGAATCGCTTGAACTCGGGAGGTGGAGGTTGCAGTGAGCTGAGATCACGCCACTGCACTCCATCCTGGGTAACAGAGTGAGACTGCATCTCAAAAACAAAAACAAAGAAACAAAGATGATTACATGACAGCAAGTTGGGACCCTGGAAGAGAGAGAGATACGCACTAAGAGGCAGTTTGTTTTTGAGACTGAGTCTTACTGTGTCCCGGCTGGAGTGCAGTGGCACAATCTCAGCTCACTGCAACCTCTGCCTCGGTTCAAGTGGTTCTCATGCCTCAGCCTCCCAAGTAGCTGGGATTATAGGCATGTGCCACCATGCCTAGCCAATTTTTGTGTTTTTAGTAGAGATGGGGTTTCTCCATGTTGGCCAAGCTGATCTCAAACTCCTGGGCTCCTGCCCGTCTTGGTTTCCCAAAGTGCTGGGATTACAGGCGTAAGCCACGGTGCCCAGCCTAAGATGCAGTTTTGAGTCTCCAAGATGAAAGGAGCAGTAACTAGAGTATACTTTGGGACTTTAAGATGTGCTACCTATAAGGTGGATGCAAAGAATCAAATGATAAAGAGTTCTGGCAACGGGGTTAAAGTTGTGTTGTTCTGGTGTAATGCTGAAAACCTAGAGGCAAACAAGATAAATGTGCAATGACACACACTAAGAGCTTGGAAAACTCAGTGGGCAAACAGTAATGAATGAGGTGTCAGGCTGCCCTGCTAGAACTCACCATTAGTAGTTGCTTTCTGGCCAGTGCCAATTCTTGTGCCATGGTGTCCTGCATCCTTAGAGTGGCATACGGGTTTCTTCTCTGGGCCAATGTCATTTGCCACAGACAGTCAGTATGTGCATTTCGCCACCTGCTCCAGGTACAGAGGCAGGGGTTGAATGGGTTAGAGTTAGGAGGAGAGACAAAAACCCCCACAGAGTGAGGCTGTCCTGGAATGTCTGTCCTACTGTCAGAAGACTAAAATCCTTAAAAGGGTAATTTAGAACCTCGTATGTATTAAGTACCTTATACAATTTAATCCCCACGATAACTATGTGGCATAGGCATTAATTTTTACCTAATACAGATAAGGAAACTAAAAGTTGTGAGATGCCCAAGGTCACTTAATGGCAGACCTGGGTCTCAAATCCAGAGTTTCACTCTGTCATCTAGGATAGAGTGCAGTGGTGTGATCTTGGCTCACTGCAGTCTCTGCCTCCAGGGTTCAAGCAATCCTCCTCCCTTGGCCTCCTGAGTAGCTGGGACTACAGGCATGCTCCACCAAGCCTGGCTAATTTTTGTATTTTTAGTAGAGACAGGGTTTCGCCATGTTGGCCAGGATGGTGTCCAACCCCTGACCTCAGGTGATCCACCTACCTTGGTATACCAAAGTGCTGGGATTGCAGGTGTGAGCCATCATGCCCGGCCTCAAATCCAATTTCTCTAAAGCTAATATCCCTTATATCATACTAGTGATTCTCAGTCCTGGCTAGACTGGAATCTTCTTTTTTTTTTTTGAGACGGAGTTTCGCTGTTGTTACCCAGACTGGAGTGCAATGGCACGATCTCGGCTCACTGCAACCTTTGCCTCCTGGGTTCAGGCAATTCTCCTGCCTCAGCCTCCCGAGTAGCTGGGACTACAAGCACGCACCACCATGCCCAGCTAATTTTTGTATTTTTAGTAGAGACGGGGTTTCACTATGTTGACTAGGATGGTCTCGATCTCTTGACCTCGTGATCCACCCGCCTCGGCCTCCCAAAGTGCTGGGATTATAGGGGTGAGCCACCGTGCCCGGCCTAGACTGGAATCTTCATTGAGGTTTATTTTTTTTTAGAAATAGTCTTGCTCAGTTGCCCAGGCTAGA
This sequence comes from Leontopithecus rosalia, assembly GCA_028533165.1. Taxonomy (NCBI): domain Eukaryota; kingdom Metazoa; phylum Chordata; class Mammalia; order Primates; family Cebidae; genus Leontopithecus; species Leontopithecus rosalia. Next base: position 36,747,828 of record CM052667.1, on the reverse strand, counting down.
GTGCAATGGTGGAATCTTGGCTCACTGCAACCTCTGCCTCCCAGGTTCAAGCAATTCTCTGCCTCAGCCTCCCAAGTAGCTGGGATTACAGGTGCCTGCCACCATGCCCAGCTAATTTTTTTTTCTTTTGAGACAGTCTCCCTCTGTTGGCCAGGCTGGAGTGCAGTGGCGCAATCTCGGCTCACTATAGCCTCCATCTCCTGGTATATATTCACTGTTGGGATTTTTAAAAAATCAAAAGTACATTTTCCACATGTTGAAAAAATTGAATCCACACAGAAATCTATTAAATTAAAAGCAAAAATCTTCTGGGTGCACAGGCTCAGCCTGTAATCACAGCCCTTTGGGAGGCCAAGGCAGGTGGATAACTCAAGGCCAGGAGTTCAAGACCAGCCTGGTCAACATGGTGAAACCTCATTTCTATTAAAAATACAAAAACTAACCTGGCATGGTGGCATGCACCTTGGCAGTTATCTACCTGCCAAGGCAGGTGGATAACTCAAGGCCAGGAGTTCAAGACCAGCCTGGTCAACATGGTGAAACCCCATTTCTACTAAAAATACAAAAACTAACCTGGCATGGTGGCATGCACCAGGAGGCTGGGGCATGAGAAGCACTTGAACCTGGGAGGTGGAGGCTGCAGTGAGCCAGGATTGCACCACTGCACTCTAACCTGGGTGACAAAGTAAGACTGTCTTAAAACAGAGAGACTCTGTCTCAAAAAAAAAAAAAGTTATCTCTAACCAGGCACAGTGGCTCACACCTGTAATCCAGCACTTTGGGAGGCCAAGGCGGGTGGATCACTCAAGGTCAGGCAGGAGTTCGAGGCCAGACTGGCCAACATGGTGAAACCCCATCTCTACTAAAAATATAAAAATAAGCTGGGCATGGTGGTGGGTCCCACCTACTCAAGTTAATTATTATTATTATTTTGGGACAGAGTAGCATTCTTGTCAACAGGTTGGAGTGCAGTGGCATGATTTCAGCTCACTGCAACCTCCACCTCGCAGGTTCAAGTGATTCTCCTGCCTCACCCTCCCGAGTAGCGGGGATTACAGGCATGTGCCACTATGCCCAGCTAATTTATATATATATCTATCTTTAAAGATATACATTTGTATTTTATTTTACTTTATTTATTTATTTATTCATTGAGATGGAGTTTCGCTCTTGATACCCAGGCTGGAGTGCAATGGCACGATCTTGGCTCACTGAAACTTCCGCCTCCTGGGTTCAGGCAATTCTCCTGCCTCAGCCTCCCGAGTAGCTGGGACTACAGGCATGTGCCACCATGCCCAGCTAATTTTTTGTATTTTTAATGGAGACGGGGTTTCACCATGTTGACCAGGATGGTCTCGATCTCTTGACCTCGTGATCCACCCGCCTCGGCCTCCCAAAGTGCTGGGATTACAGGCTTGAGCCACCGTGCCTGGCCAATTTTTATATTTTTAATAGATAATGGGGTTTTACCATTTTGGCCAGGATGGTCTTGATATCTTGACCTTGTGATCTGCCCCCATTGGCCTAGGAAAGTGCTGGGATTACAGGCGTGAGCCACCACCCCTGGCCCTCAGGTTAATTAAAACAAATTATTCACATATGTATATATATGATATATTTGCATGAGAAACTGCTACTTTGTTGGGAATGACTGAAGTCTTTTTCTTTTCTTTTGAGTCGGAGTCTTGCTCTGTAGCCCAGGCTACAGAGATTGTGCAGTGGCTCAATCTGATCTCACTGCAACCTCTGCCTCCCAGGTTCAAGCAATTCTCCTGCCTCAGCCTCCTGGGTAGCTGGGATTACAGGCATGTGCCACCATGCCCAGCTGACTTTTGTATATATATGTATTTTTTTGAGACACGGTCTCATTCTGTTGCCTAGGCTGGAGTGCAGTGGGGTGATTATGGCTCACTACAGTGTCAACCTCTTGGTCTCAAGCAATCCTCCTACCTCAGCTGCCTAAGTAGCTGGGACAACAGGTGTGTGCCTGGCGTTTTGTTTTTTTTTTTTTTTTGAGACAGAGTATTGCTCTGTCACCCAGGCTGGAGTAGAGTGGTGCATTCTCAGCTCACTGCACCCTCTGCCTCCCGGACTCAAGCAATTCTCCTACCTCAGCCTCCTGAGTAGCTGAGATTACAGGCACCCACCACCACATCCAGCTAATTTTTGTATTTTATTTATTTTTTTTGAGACGGAGTCTTGCTCTGTCACCCACGCTGGAGTGTATTGGCGTGATCTCACCTCACCACAACCTCTACCTTCCAGGTTCAAGCAATTTTTTAATTTTTTTTTTTTCTAGAGACAGGGTTTCACTATGTTGGCCAGGATGATCTCGAACTCTTGACCTCGTGATCCACACGCCTCGGCCTCCCAAAGTGCTGGGATTACAGGCGTGAGCCACCGTACCAGCCTCTTTTTTTTTTTTTAAATAGAGATGGGGTCTCGCTATGTTGCCAAGGCTGGAGTGTAGTGGCTATTCACAGGTGAGATCCCACTACTAATCAGCATGGGAGTTTTGACCTGCTCCGTTTCCCACCTGGGCTGGTTCACCCCTCCTTAGGCAACCTGCTGGTGGTCCCCTGCTCCAGGGAGGTCACCATATTGATGCCGAACTTAGTGCGGACACCCGATTGGCATAGTGCACTACAGCCCAGAACTACTGGTCTCAATAGATCCTCCAGTCTCAGCCTCCCAAATAACTGGGACTACAGGCATGCACCACCATGCCTGGTAGGTCCAAGCAATTCTTTGCCTCAGCGACAGGCACATGCACCATGCCCTACTAATTTTTTTGTATTTTTAGTAGAGATGGGGTTTCACCATCCTGGCCAGGCTGGTCTTGAACTCCTCACCTCATGATCCACCCACGTCAGTCTTCTAAAGTGCTGCAATTACAGGCATGAGCCACAGCACCTGGACAATTCTTGTATTTTTAGTAGAGATGGGATTGCACTATGTTGGCAAGGATGGTCTCAGTCTCTTGACCTCATGTCTTGGCCTTCCAAAGTGCTGGGATTATTGGCATGAGCCACTGCACCTGGTCTGTGCCTGGCTAATTTTTATTTTTTGTAGAGACGGGTGTCTCATTATGTTGCCCAGTCTCAAACTCCTGGGCTCAAGTGATCCTCTGCCTTGGCCTTCCAAAGTGCTGGGATTACAGGTGTGAGCCATCATACCCAGCCACTTGGGCATGTTTCCAGAATTTTTTTTTTGAAATGGAGTCTTGCTTTGTTCCCCAGGCTTGAGTGCAATGGCGCAATCTCGGCTCACTACAACCCACACCTCCCAGGTTCAAGCGACTCTCCTGCTTCAGCCTCTTGAGTAGATGGGAATATAGGCGCCTGCTATCATGCCTGGCTGTTTTTTTTTTTTTTTTGAGATGGGAGTTTCTCTCTTGTTGCCCAGGCTGGAGTGCAATGGCATGATCTCAGCTCTCTGCAACCTCTGCATCCTGAGTTCAAGCAATTCTCCTGCCTCAGCCTCCCAAGTAGCTGGGATTACAGGCATGCGCCACCATGCCTGGGTAATTCTGTATTTTTAGTAGAGACAGGGTTTCTCCATGTTGGTCAGGCTGGTCTTGAACTCCTGACCTCAGGTGATCCACTCACCTTGACCTCCCAAAGTGCTGGGATTACAGGTGTGAGCCACTGCGCCCGGCCCATGCCTAGCTAATTTTTGTATTTTTTTAAGTAGAGACTGGGTTTTGCCATGTTGGCCAGGCTGGTCTTGAACTCCTGGCCTCAAGCAATCCGCCCACCTTGGCCTCCCAAAGAGCTGGGATTACAGACGTGAGCCACCGCACCCAGCCAAAATTTTTCTATCATAATCTGGCAAGTACGTCTTCCTCTTCTTCTTCTTTGAGACGGAGTTTTGTTCTTGTTGCCCAGGCTGGAGTGAAATGGTGTGATCTCGGCTCACCACAGCCTCTGGGTTCAAGTGATTCTCCTGCTACAGGTGTGAGCCACTGTGCCCAGCCTTACCTTTTCATATTAGTGCATTGAGATTTACTTCATTTAGTTTAAAGGTGGCTGTACAGTATGTCTGTACAATTTAACCAGCTAGGTTTTCTAGCTTTTTTACTTTTTTTTTTTTTTTTGAGACAGAGTTTCGCTCTTGTTACCCAGGCTGGAGTGCAATGGCGCGATCTCGGCTCACCGCAACCTCCGCCTCCTGGGTTCAGGCAATTCTCCTGCCTCAACCTCCCGAGTAGCTGGGATTACAGGCACGCGCCACCATGCCCAGCTAATTTTTTGTATTTTTAGTAGAGACGGGGTTTCACCATGTTGACCAGGATGGTCTCGATCTGTTGACCTTGTGATCCACCCGCCTCGACCTCCCAAAGTGCTGGGATTACAGGCTTGAGCCACCGCGCCCGGCCTGCTTTTTTACTTTTATAAACAATGCTTGCCAGGCATGGTGGCACACACCTGTAATTCCCAGCTACTCTGGAGTCTACAGGCCACATATTGCTTGAGCCCAGGAGTCCAAGACTAACACAGTGAGACCCTGTCTCAAAAAAAAAAACCTGTCCAGATGTGGTGGCTCACATCTGTAATCCCAGCACTTTGGGAGGCCGAGGCAGGTGGATCACCTGAGGTCGGGAGTTGAAGACCAGCCTGGCCAACATGGTGAAACCCCATCTCTACTGAAAATACAAAAATTAGCTGGGTGTGGTGGTGGGCACTTGTAATCCCAGCTACTCAGGAGGCTGAGGCAGGAGAATTTCTTGGACCCAGGAGGCAAAGATTGCAGGGAGCTATCATGCCACTGCACTCCAGCCTGGGAAAGAAGAGCTCAATTCTGTCTGTAAGTAAATAAAAGCAATACTGTCATGAACATTCTTGTGTATGTACCTTCCAGTGCTTTTCCTAGTATGTATATATAAGGTAAATTCCTATTTTTGCCAGTTCAACAGATATGTGAATTCAAATTTTGATAGATTTTATCAAACTGCCTTTGTAAACATGGCTGTATCAACCTAGACTCCTATTAAAATTACATGTGTTTTCGTTTCTTCACATCCTTGCTAACTCTGGATGTAACCTTTGAAGCTTTTAAAAAAAGGCTTCTCTTATCCCATCTCAGACCATTTTAATCACAATCTCCTAGGGTAAGAACTATGCATCAGTATTTATTATTTATTTCAATTAAATTTTTTGGTAGAGATGGGGATCTTGCCATGCAGCCTTGACCCAGGCTCAAATGATCCTTCTGCTTCAGCCTCCTGAGTAGGCTGGTCTCAAACTCCTGGGCTAAAGCAATCCCCCTTTTGGCCTCCCAAAGTGCTGGGATTATAGGTGTGACCCACCATGGCAGGCTTGCATCAGCATATTTTCATTTATTTATTTATTTTTGAGATGGAGTTTCGCTGTTGTTACCCAGACTGGAGTGCAATGGCACGATCTCGGCTCACCACAACCTCCGCCTCCTGGGTTCAAGCAATTCTCCTGCCTCAGCCTCCTGAGTAGCTGGGACAACAGGTGTGCACCACCATGCCCAGCTAATTTTTGTATTTTTAGTAGAGACGGGGTTTCACCATGTTGACCAGGATGGTCTCGATCTCTTGATCCACCCGCCTTGGCCTCCCAAAGTGCTGGGATTATAGGCGTGAGCCACCGCACCCGGCCGCATCAGCATATTTTCAAAAGCTCATCAGGTGAAAATGATATGCAGTCCGGTCTTGTGATTCTTCTCAGTCACTGATTCAACAAATACTGCACTACCAACTACATGTATAAAGCCAGGCAACAAATACTTGAATTCTTTTTTTGTTCTGAGACGGAGTCTCACTTGCTCTACTGCCCAGGCTGGAGTGCAGTGGTGCAATCTTGGCTCACGGCACCCTCCACCTCCTCAGTAGCTGGGATTACAGGCACCTGTGACCAGGCCTGGCTAATTTTTTTTCATTTTTAGTACAGACCTTTTGCATTTTCACCATATTGGCCAGGCTGGTCTCGAACTCCTGACCTTGTGATCCACCTGCCTTGGCCTCCCAAAGTGCTGGGATTTCAGGCGTGAGCCACAGTGTTGAATTCTTAATAAAAATAAAAACAAGCTTCACTTTTCCTCCAGAGAATGGGAAGCAGGGGACAATAAAAACCTAATCTAGTGGACGCTAAGAAGCTGATCTCGTTTGCTTTGAGAACAAAGCTGCTTCACTCCCTTTCCACATCTGTTTTTCTGTTTGACAAGCCCCTAAAGAGATGCAGCAGAGTTGGGAGGTGGCTCAGGGAGGACAATAGAGTGGAAAGGTCAAGCTCAAAGGTAAAGAGAGGGTATAGAAGCAGATTACCTGTTGACCATCTTCTTAAGTCCCATGACCCTTTGAAAACTCTGCAAGAAAAGGTAGTTCTGTTGATCTGCCTCAGTCTCAAGAACCTCACCTCTAGAACCCTATTCTAATGAAAGCCTTAGACCTTTTTGGGAGAAAAAGCAATTTCCTAGGCGGGATAGGAAGAGGAAAGCTCTACTTTCAGAATGGATCAAAGAAAACATGCAGGGGTTGGATGGAGCACATCTTTGAATACCTACTATGTACTAGACATAGCCTCCCACTCCTGTTACTAATCATAGTATACCCTTGTTACATCAAAAGCCTTTCCCAGTAAAAGATGCACTTACAGTAAATTGATCTGGAAACCTCATCAAACTTCAACCCAGCCCCTCCTTCCAACTCTGCATACCTCTTCTACTTTTGTCATCTTTTCCACAGACATGTTTATAGATTTGCTTGATACAGTCTGAGGAGACTGACAGGCTCTTCTTTCTGTTTAGTTCCGTAACCGAGGTTTCAGTAGTCATAGCAACATTTATGCCTTCAACAATGACCCTGAGCCTAGGAGTTGACTGGCCACCTGGGCTGTTGCCCCAGAAACCTTGAGAGAATCCTTGTTCTGTAGCCTTCTGCTGATGACACAGGCAATCCTATAAACAAGAGTCACAGTCCCAATTTTAGGATTTCTTCTGCTAGGGTCTCAAGGGATATCTGTATGGTCCTAGGTCCAGGGTATGCACACAGTACCACCAATTCTCTAGAGGCAAATCCTCATGCATGCCCTATGCCCTGTTAGAAATGTACAAATAACATATATGCCTGTTTTATTAAAAGACAATTGTGAAGGACTGATTCATGTTTTATTTTATAATAGTTCATTTTATTAAATAATTTATAAAGTCAGACCAGTGCATTGGCTTGTTAGGGGAAATCATTCCTTCCTATTGTCTTATAGCCTGGCAGATTATGTCAGGTGCCAGAACATTCCCTTTGATTCAATTTATTCGTGAGTGTGGAATGAAAGTAGATAGATCCTTGCATGTCAGAAAAGCTGCAACACATCTGGTTTAAGTGGAGCACAAGGGTAAGTTGTTCCACATACCACCAACTTCCCCACTTGACCCTCCCACCAGTTCCTGTCTGCCTTTTCCATCAATCAACTCTGAGATGCCCTAAACCCAAACAGTTCCCATTCAACTGTGCACAAAGGGATAGATATGGAAGACATCTCACTCCAACTCTCAGCTTTGGAATTAAATAAGCCTGGAACAAGGTAGGTGAACTATGGCTGAAACCAAGTGAAGATTTTTCAGCTTTGACAGAAACATTAAGAATAACACCTGAATGCAAATGCAGAAAAAAGTGCTACTGGGGGAAAATAGTCTTAGCCAATGTTCTAAAAATGCCCATAAGGAGGGGTTAGGGAATTACCCTTTAGGCAGAAGCTCTAAGAACTCTGGATACAACAGGAACTTCAATGGATACAGTCTGGGGCGGCTGAGCCAGATGTCCTGAGGGCAGCCTGGCAAGCAGTCTGTCTTGCACATTGCAACTGACTGGCTTAACCTAGGGCAAAGGTCCTTCAGCTCCATCACAGAGTACTCTCCAATGTGTTATAGTTGTCCTTAAAGCTCTTCAATTCAAGGAAGTGCTTGGCACGTTTACTCTTCTGACTGGAGGGGAGGTATGTCACTTGGATGGTTGTTGGGGAGACTTCGGGGGACTGAGTTAGGTCTTTGGCTGCTGACTGGTGTTGTCGCTGAGAGCTCCCAATCCGTGCTTTGACCCTGAAGAGAGAGAGGTCATTGACAGAATGACTAATCAAAGAATTCAGGGCTTATCCCAGGCCATAAACGCAGCAATAGCCACAAATGGTTATTTGTGTCTTATGTGTCCTATTTTGTAAACTAGTTACTAAAACCCCATCTAGAAGCTGAGAAGGAGCAGAAAGGCCGGGTGCAGTGGCTCATGCCTGTAATCCCAGCACTTTGGGAGGCTGAGGCAGGTGGATTGCTTGAGGTCAGGAGTTTGAGACCAGCCTAGCCAACATGGTGAAACCCTGTCTCTGCTAAAAATACAACAATTAGCTGGGTGTGGTGGCGGGTGCCTGTAATCCCAGCTACTTGGGAGGCTGAGGGAGGTTGCAGTGAGCCGAGATCACGCCACTGCACTCCAGCGTGGATAACAGAGCAAGGCTCCATCTCAAAGAAAAAGAAAAAAAGTAGTAGCAGAGAGGCTGGGCATGGTCACTTATACCTGTAATCTCAGCACCGCGGAAGGCTGACATCAGAGATTGCTTGAGCGCAGGAGAGTTTGAGACCCGTCTAGGAAACAAAGTGAGACTCCGTCTCTACAAAAAATTAGCCACCTATGGTGACAAGCACCTGTAGCCCTGGCTCCTCAGGAGGCTGAGGCAGGAGGATTGCTTGATCCCAAAATTTGAGGCTGCAGTGAGCCATGACTGTTCCACTGCACTTCAGCCTGGGCAAGAGTGAGACCCTGTCTCTCTCTCTCTCACACACACCCTAAAAAAGTAGCAAAACTCCAGCCTGACAGAATAAAGGCCCGGTTTGGGTGCCCTGACACACCCACCCACACCAAAAATAACTAGAGCCTTTCTCTGTCACCCAGGCTGGAGTGCACTGGCACGACCTGGGCTCAGTGCAACCTCTGCCTCCCAGGTTCAAGCTATTCTCCTGCCTCAGCCTCCTGAGTAGCCAGAACTACAGGTGTGGGCCACCATGCCCGGCTAATTTTTGTATTATTAGCAGAGATGGGGTTTCATCATATTAGGCAGGCTGGTCTCAAACTCCTGGCCTCATGATCTACCCGCCTCAGCCTCTCAAAGTGCTGGTGATTAAAGGTGTGAGCCACTGTGCCTGGCACAAGCTTTTTTTTGAGAGAACAGGTATCCCCCATACAGGTTATCACCTTGTTTTGCAGGTTAGGAAACTAAGGGTCCAATAATTAGCTTGCATGAGTTCGCAAAACTAGTGACAGATCTGGGATTCAAACCTAAGTTTGTCAGATTTCAAAGCCTAAACTCTTCACTATACCCATTAAGCATTCCTAGAAACTACAAATCAAACATTTCTTTTTGTTTTTGAGATGGAGTCTTGCTCTGTTGACCAGGCTGGAGTGCAGTGGCATGATCTTGGCTCACTGCAACCTCTGCCTCCCAGGTTCAAGCAATTCTCCTGCCTCAGCCTCCTGAGTAGCTGGGATTACAGGTGCTCGCCACAATGCCTAGCTAATTTTTGTGTTTTTAGTAGAAATAGGTTTTGCTGCATTGGCCAAGCTGGCCTTGAACTCCTGACCTAAGGTGATCCACCTGCCTTGGCCTCCTAAAGTGCTGGGATTACAGGCGTAAGCCATCATGCCTGGTCTTCAAAAATAATTTTGTAAAAACTGTGGTAAAATATATGTAACATAAAATTTACCATTGTAAGCATTTTTAAATGTACAGTACTTTTTTTTAAGAAGGAATCTTGCTCTGTCGCCAAGATGGAGTGCAGTGGTGTGATTTTGGCTCTCTGCAACCTCTGCCTCCCTGGTTTAAGCAATTCTCCTGCCTCACCCTCCTGAGTAGCTGGGACTATAGTCGCACACCACCATGCCCAGCTAATTTTTGTATTTTTAGTAGAGACGGGATTTCAACATGTTGGCCAGGATGTTCTTATCTCTTGACCTCATGATCCACCCACCTCGGCCTCTCAAAGTGCTGAGATTACAGGCGTGAGCCACTGTGCACAGCAGCAGTTCAGTAGCATTAAGTATATTCAGTGTTGTGCAATCAACCTCCAGAACACTTTTCATCTTGCAAAACTGAAACTATACCCACTGAACAATTCCCTATTTTCCCCTCTCCAGCTCCTGCAACTATCATTCTACTTACTGTCTCTGAGTTTGACTACCTAGGTATCTCATATAACTGGAATCACTCAGTATCTGTCTTTCAAAGAGAGTGAATTTTTAACAAGCTTCTGCTGACTTTTAGACCAAATGCCCTTTTACAGCCTCTCTGTATGTTCATTTTCATTAGTGCTCTAAGCAATTTTTTTTGTTTTTGTTTGAGACAGTGTCTTACTCTGTTGCCCAAGTTAGAGTACAGTGGCATGATCGTGGCTCACTGCAACTTCTGCGTTCTGGGTACAAATGATTCTCGCACCTCAGCTTTTGAGTAGCTGGGACTACAGTCGCATGCCACCACTTCCAGCTAATTTTTGTATTTTTAGTAGAGACAGGGTTTTGCCATGTTGCCCAGGTTGGTCTCAAACTCCTGGGCTCAAGTAATCTCTCCACTTCAGCTCCACACAGTGTTGGGATTAAAAGTATGAGCCACTGTGCCTGGCCTTCTAGGCAGTTTTTACTAGGACCTTTCATCTTTTTTTTTTTTTTCTGAGAAGGAGTTTCGCTCTTGTTACCCAGGCTGGAGTGCAATGGCGTGATCTCGGCTCACCGCAACCTCCGCCTCCTGGGTTCAGGCAATTCTCCTGCCTCAGCCTCCTGAGTAGCTGGGATTACAGGCACGCGCCACCATGCCCAGCTAATTTTTTGTATTTTTAGTAGAGACAGGGTTTCACCATGTTGACCAGGATGGTCTCGATCTCTTGACCTCGTGATTCACCCGCCTCGGCCTCCCAAAGTGCTGGGATTACAGGCTTGAGCCACCGCGCCCGGCCTGGACCTTTCATCTTTTTACTGAGACAGACTCTTGCTCTATCACCCAGGCTGGAGTACAGTGACACGATCTTGGCTTACTGCAACCTCTGCCTCCCAGGTTCAAGCAATTGATTACAGGTACTTGCCACTATGCCAGACTAATTTTTGTATTTTTAGTAGAGATGGGGTTTTACCATGTTGGCCAGACTGGTCTCCAATTTCTGGCCTCAAGTGATCCACCCGCCTTGGCCTCCCAAAGTGTGCTGGGATTACAGGTGTGAGCCACTGCTCCAGGCCTTGGACCTTTCATTTTTTCAGACAAGGTAGCTCATTTTTAGGGACAAAGAGAAGAGACATACCCCTTATCTCTTGAAAAAGAGATAATATTCAACACAATAGAAAACAGATTCTTTTTATGGCTGGTAACTTTTTACTTACTTATTTTTATTTTTGGGACTTTTGCTCTTTCGCCCAAGCTGGAGTGCAATGGCGCGATCTCAGCTCACTGCAACCTCCGCCTTCTGGTTTCAAATGATTCTCTTGCCTCAGCCTCCCAAGTAGCTGGGATTACAGGCGCCCGCCACCACGCCCAGCTAATTTTTTTATTTTTTAGTAGAGATGGGGTTTCACTATGTTGGTCAGGCTGGTCTTGAACTCCTGACCTTGTGATCTGCCCACCTCAGCCTCCCAAAGTGCTGTGATTACAGGCATGAGCCACCAAGCCCGGCCTACTTAGTTTTTTTTGAGATGCAGTCTTCTCTGTTGCCCTTGCTGGTATGCAATGGAGCCATCTTGGCTCACTGCAACCTCCACCTCCTGGGTTCAAGCAATTCTCCTGCCTTAGCCTCCTGAGTGGCTGGAATTATAGGCACTTGCCATGACGGCCGGCTAATTTTTTTATTTTTGTAGAGATGGGGTGTCACCAAGTTGGTTGGGCTGGTCTTCAACTCCTGACCTCAGGTGATCCACCCGCCTCAGCCTCCTAAAGTGCTAAGATTATAAGCGTGAGCCACTGTCCCCGGTCTAAGTTTTTATTCTAGATTGGCTTTCCTTTCTCACCAAGAACTCTGATTTTAACATTTGCATAAAAACATGAGACTATGTTTAGTATGTATTAAAATAATTCCCAAACAAAAGCCATGAATCCTTTCCTGTGACACAAATGCTCAACAGCTGACTCTATTAGCCATGGCGTGTTTCAGACAGGGTTACTAATGCTTTAAGCGGTAGTGAAAACAGATGTTATTTATTATTAGTAGTAGTAGTATTTTATTTTATTTTATTTTTTATTTTTTGAGACGGAGTTTCGCTCTTGTTACCCAGGCTGGAGTGCAATGGCGCGATCTCGGCTCACCGCAACCTCCGCCTCCTGAGTTCAGGCAATTCTCCTGCCTCAGCCTCCCAAGTAGCTGGGATTACAGGCACACGACACCATGCCCAGCTAATTTTTTGTATCTTTAGTAGAGACGGGGTTTCACCATTTT
>CM052667.1:36660573-36730011 GCA_028533165.1 Leontopithecus rosalia | reverse complement strand
TGGCCCTCAGCTAATTTTTGTATTTTTAGTAGAAACGGTGTTTCACCATATTGGCCAGGCTGGTCTCAAGCTCCTGATCTCAAGCGATCTGCCTGCCTCAGATTCCCAAAGTGCTAGGATTACAGGTGTGAGCCACTGTGCCCAGCCTCTCTTGCCTCAGCCTTCTGAGCAGCTGGGATTACAGGTGTGTACCTGGGTAGAGGCTACTTTAAAGGAAAAAAAAAAAAACCAGCTGGGCGCGGTGGCTCAAGCCTGTAATCCCAGCACTTTGGGAGGCCGAGGTTGGGGGATCACTAGGTCAAGAGATTGAGACCATCCTGGTCAACATGGTGAAACCCCGTCTCTACTAAAAATACAAAAAATTAGCTGGGCGTGGTGGCGTGTGCCTGTAATCCCGGCTACTCGGGAGGCTGAGGCAGGAGAATTGCCTGAACCCAAGAGGTGGAGGTTGCGGTGAGCTGAGATCACGCCATTGCACTCCAGCCTGGGTAACAAGAGCGAAACTCCGTCTCAAAAAAAAAAAAAAAAAAAGCCAAAACACATATCTAACTTTTAAAATGGGCAAGTCAAATCCATGGAATAAAAATTTAAAATATACTAAAGGTACCACCTCTCCGTTACTCAGCAGCAACTACTATTTTTAGTTTGATATCAATCTCTCTTACCTAAGAGCCCCAGGAAATAAATTTTTTGTTGTAACTTTTGAGAAATTTCCATTGTGAAACATAACATACACAGAATACAGATAACATATATATAATTTTAAATAATTATAAAAATCATAAGAATGAACACCTATAACCAATACCCAGCTTATGCAATGGAACATTACCACTAACTTTGAAGTCTTGCGTGCCCATCCCTCATTGAATGCACCCTACCCCAAACCTTAACTTGTCAATAGTCCTCATACACTTCTTCATCATTTCATCACGTCACCCTAAAAAAGACGCCTTGCTTTGCCTGGTTTTGAATTTGATACAAATGGAGAAGTAAGAATTCCTCTGCAACTTGTTTAAAAAAAAATTTTTTTTGAGACAAGGTCACACTGTCACCCAGGTTGGAGTACAATGGCTGACTGTAACCTCAGCCTCCTAAGCTCAAGTGATCCTCCTGCCTCAGCCTCCCGAGTAGCTGGAAATACAGGCATGGGCACCTGGCTAATGTTTGCATTTTTAGTAGAGACAGTGTTTCATCATATTGGCCTCAAACTCCTGACCTCAAGTGATCTGCCTGCCTCAGATTCCCAAACTGCTAGGATTACAGGCATGTGCCACCACACCTGGCCTTAATTTTTTTTTTTTGAGAAGGAGTCTCACTCTGTCACTCAGGCTGGAGTGCAATGGTGCTATCTCTGCTGACTGCAACCTCCACTTCCCAGGCTCAAGTGATTCTTCTGCGCTCAGCCTCCCAAGTATCTGGGATTACATGTCACCAGGCCCAGCTAATTTTTTTGTAATTTTAGTAGAGATGAGGTTTCACCATATTGGCCAGGCTGGTCTCCAACTCCCGACTTCAGGTGATCCACCCGCCCTGGCCTCCCAAAGTGCTGGGTTTACAGGCGTGAGCCACTGTGCCCTGTGAAATTTTTTAAATACACTTCATTGAGGTTTAATTTACATACAATAAAATGCATTCATTTTAAGGATATAAACTGAGTTTGACAAATGAACATACCCCCTTCACGACCATGTCAATCAAAATACAGTATTTTCATTACCTGCAAATCGTCCCTCTCCCAGCCCAGGCAACAGGATATGCTCTCTTTTACAGTTATGCCTGTTCTAGAATTTCCTATAAATGGGGTGGAAGCATACAGTATATATTCTTTTGTGAATGGCATTTTGACTTTTTTCACTCAGTTTTTTTTTTTTTTTTTTTTTTTTTTTTGAGACGGAGCCTTACTGTGTCGCCAGCCTGGAGTGCAGTGGCGCAATCTCGGTTCACTGCAACCTCCGCCTGGGTTCAAGCGATTCTCCCGCCTCAGCCTCCCGAGTAGCTGGGACCACAGGCATGTGCCACGCCTGGCTAATTTTTGTATTTTTAGTAGAGATGGGGTTTCACCATGGCCAGGACGGTCTCGATCTCTTGACCTCGTGATCCGCCCGCCTCGGCCTCCCAAAGTGCTGGGATTACAGGCGTGAGCCATCGCACCCGGCCTGGAATTTTTTTTTTTTGGTGAGATGGGGTCTCACTCATCTCCCAGGCTGGAGTAGCATGGTATGATCTCGGGTTACTGCAACCTCTGCCATCTGGGTTCAAGGCATTCTCCTGCCTCAGCGTCCCGAGTAGTTGGGATTACAGGTGTGCATCACCACGCTGGACTAATTTTTTTCTTGTATTTTTAGTAGAGATGGAGTTTCACCATGTTGACTGGTCTGGTCTTGAACTACTGACCTCATGTGATCTGCCCACCCCGGACTCCGAAAGTGCTGGAATTACAGGTGTGAGCCACCATGCCTGGCCCACTCAGCATGTTTTTGAGATTCATTTTGTTTGCAATTTTTTTCTTTCAAAAATATTTTGAGGATTTGTCTTCATATATTTATCTTCAATTTATTTTCATTCCTTACACTATTCCAGAATATGAATATACCACTAACTATTTTTTAGACAGGGTTTTGCTCTTGCCCATGCTGGAGTGCATCGGTGCAATCCTAGCTTACTGCGGTCTGCAACTCATGGGCTCACATGATACTCTGGCCTCAGCCTCCCAAAGTGCTAGGACTACCAGTGTGAGCCACTGCACTCAGTCCATATAATCATTTTAAAGTGGACATCTGAATTAAGTTTCCTCTTCAAACATTATGAATAAAGCCACTATGAATAATCTTGTACATGTTTCCCGGTACAGATGAGCAAAAATTAATTTCTCTATGGTAGGAGAGGAGCTGCTGGACCATGGATTAGGTACATGTGCTATCTTACTAAACAGTGCCCAGTAACCAAAGTGGTTTTACTAATTTATATTTTCACTAGCAATGGTTGAGAATTTAGAAAACTTTTTTTTTTGAGACAGTCTTGCTCCATCGCCAGGCACCAGGCTAGAGTGTAGTGGCATGATCTCAGCTCACTGCAACCTCTGCCTCCTGGTCTCAAGCAATTCTCCTGCCTCAGCCTTCCGAGTAGCTGGGACTACAGGCGTGTGTCAACACGACCAGCTAATTCTTGTATTTTTAGTAGAGACGGGGTTTCACCATGTTGGCCAAGATGGTCTTGATCTCTTGACCTAGTGATCCGCCCGACTTGGCCTCCCAAAGTGCTGGGATTACAGGCGTGAGCCACTGTGCCGGCCAGAAAACTTTTTTAAAGTAAAAGGAACATTGCTCTCAACTAGACTAAGGAACCCGTAAATACCCAAAGTTTTGATTGGTTCATGATGTGCGAGAAAGTAACCGTATGTCTCTCTCATGAGGCAGGCAGGAGGACTGTTAAGATTTTAGGCCAGGACATCCTCCTAGAGCCTTTCCATGTAGTATGTAAGCAAAGAACAAAGAGGGGAAGGTTAATAGCACTGGTTAATGAAAGTACAGTGCTCTAGGAGTTAAGGGAGTCATGAGCTCTAGCTCTACAACTAACCTGTTTATCATTCAACAAGAAATTACTGAGTACCTAGTACATGTAGGTCCTAGCTTTACAGTCATGAACAAAACTGGCAGGATGCCTGTATTCTTGAAGCTTAGGGTCTAGCAAAAGAGAGAGATATGTTTTAAACAAATGTACAAACATAAAAAATATATGGTAAATGCTATGAAGAAAAAATCAGAGTACCATGTGAAAACAGAGAGGGGGAACCTACTTTAAAATAGGTAATAAGCATTCCTTTTTTGAAAGTGACATTTAAGCTAAGATCAAAAGAATGAATGAGCCAGCCAAGTGAAGACCATTCCAGGTCACAGGAACAAGAGTGGAAAATTCAGCCAGTGGAGCTGGGTCCCAGTGATCTGGGGAGAGTCACGCAAAAGGAGGTTGGTAAGGGAAGCAGGTGTCTTTTACTGAGCCATGAAAGACTAAAGAAAAAGAATGAGTGTGGCGGTGGGGTATCAAGAGTTCTGGTTCACATATGTTGGGTTTGAGAGGTTTATTAGAAATCTAAGCGGAAATGTCAAGTAGTCAGTTGGCTACGCATGGAACTCAGGAAAGAGTTCTGGGATAGAGAAAATTTCATCTGTAGGTAAAGCCAAGGAAAGGAAGACAATCACCTAATGAGAAAGCATAGAAAAAGAAAAAAGACCACTGGGGTTATTCACTTTCCTCTATGTCTTCTGGTAAACTGCTTCCTTTTCTTGGACTTATTGGTAACATGAATGGTGGAATTAGATGATCTGTGGGACTCTTGTAAGTCTAAAGTCATGTAAAGTAACTCTTCTCATTACTCTCCGCCTTAATGATTATCTCAACCCCATCCTAAAACAAAATAAAACAAAAAACACTGGGTAATTTAAGATGAACTGGGAATATTTTACTACAAAGAGTTGGGAACTTCGATCCAAGCCTTGATTCTGCAGATACAAAAACAGAAGTTCCTGAGTGAGCCACATGCTTGCCACAGCAGTGAGCAGGTAAGCCACAGTGCCTGCTCAACTAAGTAAGTACAAGGACAAGTGCACGCAAAGAAACACGAGAATTAAAGGCATCACTAAAGGCAGAGGAAATCTCATTCTTGGCCCTAAAAGATCCGGAGAAGTATGTTTAATTTGTGCCGTAAGGACCTACCTTGGGGGCATTGTGTCCCACAGGGACATGAGGTCCCCTTCGAGATTTCATTGCAAAGCGCATGATTTGCCTCTTCACAAAAATAAATAGCAGTACAAACACCTGTCCAAAAAGACGTAAAAATCCTTTAATAAAGACTTTTTTTAAGCATGCCATCATTCTAAATCCCCAAATTCCGGCTCTCAGGAATGCTTCAGGGTAAAACTTGGGGCAAAATAAGGCCGTTATGATGGGGATGGATCTAATAAGCTAGATGCAGGGAGGCGCGGGGTCTGTGCTCTAGCGTTAGAGGGAGGGTTCTAGGCCAACGAGGGGCGGGTCGGTCCAAGTCGGCAGCTTAAACTCCCACCTACTCCGGGAATACGAGTCAAAGCCCAGAAAGGCACAGGTGAGTGGGTGGAGAATGAAAACGGGGAACAGCTCAAGATGAGGGTCTCTACTGGGTAAGATGCAACAGCAGAAATGGGGTGGGGGAATCTCCTCACCAGGCTCCCGTAGGCCATCACCAGCACGACATTCACCCCGGATAGCCAGTTACTGCCGGACGCCATGGCCTCCCTACCTCGCGCAGATCGGGTTTACCCCGCTGTCCTGGCTGGTCAGCCCAGGCTCCGCCGAAGCGACGGCGCCTGGGTCCCCTGGAGCTCCCCGGCCATTTCCTTACGAGGGAACACCAAGCCAGACTCGGCCTGAAAACATGGCGGACGGGCAGGGGGGCTGGGAAAGGAGAACTACGCCTTCCAGCTTCCCCCCGGCACGTGACTCAGGCAGGCAATAGCACCCGGGACCGTCGAGCGCTGAGACACGGAACTACGACAGTAAGAGGAAGCGTCGGCCATCGGGGCGTCACGTGGTGGAGGCGGGGCCGCTGTGAAAGAGGCGGGGCGGACTCGAGGAGCCGGAAAGAGGTGTCTCGTGGCGAGGCGGCACGCGCACGTTTGCGTGCGCGCCCCTTTTAGCGTCACGCGCCGGGGGACGCAGGAAGGCAAGTGGGCGGGGGGAAGGCGCGAGAGCGAGCGTGAGAGGGAAAAGGAGGGAGGGGGTGGGGAAGAGGGAATCTTATATCACGTGACAGGGGCGGCGCGGCCCGGGGTGTCAG
This sequence comes from Leontopithecus rosalia, assembly GCA_028533165.1. Lineage (NCBI taxonomy): Eukaryota > Metazoa > Chordata > Mammalia > Primates > Cebidae > Leontopithecus > Leontopithecus rosalia. The sequence goes on along the minus strand of CM052667.1, from coordinate 36,724,196 downwards.
TGTGGAGGAGACTGAGGTAAAGTTGGGAGCGCAGCGGCGTTGGCGGCAGCAGCGGCGGCAGCGGCAGCGCGGCGGGGCCGGGTATTGTCCGCGGCCCCTTTAAATCCGCGATCCCCCTTTTACCCTCCCTCTTTTCTCCCTTGCCCCCGCCGTATCCCCCTCCCTCGGTAGGCCCCCCCGCACCGTGTGTTCCCTCACTGTACACCCCCTCCTAGTCATGCGAGCCCTGGGGCCCCCCCCGTTGAGTCGGCCGCCGGAGGTTTTGTTTATGGTTGGGTTCGCGGCCTAGTGGGCCGCGCCAGAGCCGGGGCCTCGATTTGGGAGCGTGGCCGGGGCGGGGCTTGGAGCAGCCGTAGGAGGGGGGGGCCATGCGGCTAGAGCCTGAGAGGGGAGAGCGAGAAAGCGCGAGCGAGCGAGGCCTGGGCCTTTCCTGAGGTAGGGCCCTCTCTTTACCCCGGCCGGTGCCTGCGGAGGAGAGGGCCTCCTCCCTTTCCACCCACTGCGGGCCTCCTCTGATCCGGATCCGGCCTGGTTTGGGGGTGGCTGGGGGGAGGGCGGGCGATGGGGTGGAGCTGCCCCAGACTCCCCCATGTGGCCCTCAGTTTGGTGTGCGAAGGATTAGTTTGTTCCAACTGGGAGGTAGGGAGGAGATTGGCCCCGTGGGCTCTCGATGTGGCGCTGAGGGGGTGAGCCTCCCATCCTCCACGCGTGGGCTTGCGTCCCCTCTCCGTTTCCAGGCTCTTTGTCAGCTCTTCTTATTACCTTCCCTTCTTTCTCACCAGCCCAGTTCTTGGAATATGTTTTTGCTGCTGTCTTTAGTTTACTGTTTATACTGTAGTTTGGGGTACCCCAAACAATTATGATGTTATTTGGGAGCTGGACATGGAAGTCCCCATAGGGTGTATTACGCCTTAGGGACGTCACTAGAGCACTGGGTTATTTGTTCACCCTTCTCAAAATGGGACAGGAATGCCCAGTTTCTTCAAACCCTTCACCTTGTGGACAGCCCTTAAATTGCTTTGCAAACCGATGTCACAAGCTGGAGACTGCTCCTTTTCCACCATTCTTGAAATGTAGCCACCTCTGGTGTAGGATGTTGTGGAAAGAAAAACACCACAGTAACAGCCGTTTTTGTTGTTATTGTTAACGTTTTTGCCTTTGACTCTCCCTGATTATTACATGGAGAAATCCTTTTTTTTGTCTTCTCTCCCATCCTACCTTCCTCCGCCCCATATCCTGTTTGGGGGATACCCGATGTGACTTGATGGGAAGTGATGGACATTACCAGTAACCAGCATTACTAGAGAATTAAAACATTTTGTCTCTGTATCAGTTGATAAAACTGCTTTGAGATCTGGGACCATTGTCCTTAAAGATTAGACTATCCCAATGATTATAGAGAAAGTATTTAAAACTGCTTTGAGATCTGACACCATTGTCCTTAAAGATTAGACTGTCCCAATGATTGTTTCCTTTGTGAATGGGAAGTATTGCTGGCACGTAAATTAGTGATGGAAGGCCTAAAAATGTCCTGTGTTGTTTTTGATCTTTAAAGCTCCTCCTTGCTATGTCCTAACTGGGAAGTACTCTTACTAACTAGGTTTCAAGGTGGTGGAGAAGGGGTTGCAGGGTTCATTTCAACAAAGCATCTACAGAAATTAGTTGCTCTCTTAGAGGTAGCAGGTTTTACCAAACCCAGTCCAGCCTTCAGTTTCTGAATTGTTTCTAAAATTAGATTGTAAGCTCCCTGAGGGCAGCTACCAAGTCATACTGCTTTTGTATTTTCCTGAAGTATTGGACACATAGTAGATACTCAATAAATATTTGTTATTTAGTTTTTTCAGTGAAATTTCTCTGGCTATTTTTTTAAGTAGCTGGTTTTCAAAAAAGAGTTAAGGGCACTCCTCTGTTGAAACCTGTATTTACTCTCGCACTATTTCCTTGGTCTCCAATACTTCTCACCATACTTCCTTAGATCTTTTTATTTTCTAGGAAAGAGTAAGTAACAAGATTCTTCACCTCCAGTGTGATAATTCTGGGTATGGCTCTACTTGCTTCTAATTTTGTGCCTTCAAGTGATCCATTCCAGATCACTAACTTTTGACCTGTTGCTCAGTGTTGTTACTACTAGGTGGTAAAATTTTCTTAGTCACATTTCGAAACACTTGTAAGAAGGGTTACCAGCAAGAGTGATTAGGAGGATTTTTTTTTCTTTTCTGGTTAATTCTGTCTTTCAAGATGACTTTTTAATATGTTTACATCTGACTGGTACGGTATATGCAGTCATATATAGCTAGTCATGCAGTTTATACCTGCAATATAACTTAACCTCACAAATTATCACATGTGGAGCGGAAAACAGTCAATATTTGTAGGTTACAGTAGTGGGATGGAGTTGACTATGCCGTATTAGAAACTATCTTAGAGCCTATTTTAAAACAAAATAGTTTTCCTCTAGACTTGATAAATATACACATATATGTGTATATATCGTTTTGTTGATTTGGATTCAGGGGTACTTGGTAAAACAACTTGTTTTTTTTTTGTAAAGTTGAAACTTGACTATAATGCTAACCTGGGAAAATGGGCAACTGTCTAGCAAGTAATGCTGGGCCTTTGTATGCCCATATATGTAGGGGGAAAAGATAATGGGTTAAAAATTACCTGAAGAAGCTGCCTTAAATCTTTCTCCTATGCAACCTATTGACACAACTTGGTGAAGAATTTATTTACAGAAAAAGTCTACTTTCTCTGTGACATCCAAGAAAGTCAGATGACATTCACTTTCCTAATAGTTAATCCTTGCATATTTCTTTAGAAGTCCTTCCTCCCACTCAAATCCAGCAATATCTCTGGGCAGTCTAGAATTACACTGTATAAGGTTTCATTAACAAGAAAAATTAAATATAGAGCAGAAAAGTATAAACTTGTCCTCTTTGGAAGGGAATAAATGCAGAGTAACCTATTATTTTGAACACTCTATCATATGATGAGTGTTTTCTTTTTCACTAAATGCAGCAGCCAAGGTTGTATTATAAAACAAAGTATGAAGTAAGGGAACTTGAATTCAGTAGAATTCTTCTTGTTAGAAGTCTTAAAACAAAAACCATATTCTGGTTTGGGGAAGGTCCCTGTGTGTTCTGTCTCTTTAAAGACTCAGCTAAGTCATCTTGCCTACATTAATGTCTTAAGTTTAAAATGATTTCCTAGAAGCCCTTTCTTCCAAATAAAACTTTGTGCTAGGTGCTTTTGGTTTGAGACAAATGTGAGATTCCCTGTATATTAAGGTGAGTGGTGGAAGGTAATTGCCATTCTGGTTTCTTGAAAACGTGGACTAGGAGACCAAGAGAAGCACGTGTAAAAGCAGTGTGTTGGAATTATTATCCAGAGAACTGATACTCTGGACAAAGTCATTGGGGCTAATACCCTGTTGAAGGCTGTGGTTTAAAAAAAACAAAAAAACCGACAAACATAATACAAACCCATAGCATACTGAGAGTTGAAACTTGAGGGAGAAAGAAGTGTCTAGACTTGAACTTGTCCTTTCCCAAGCAATGGAGGTCACATGCAACTTACATAAAAAGGGTTGTAAGGCAGGTAAGGCTGTTTTCTTAGGTGATCGAATACAGTGCTTAAAATTATTTCTCTGGAGTGTAGACTGATCTCCTTCCTGGAAGGCTTTTGTTTCTAGACTTTCCTGATTATCTTTCTTCTGTCAGAGGTACTTTATATAGTTGCACCTATATAAAAGGCTTTTGATTATTAGATAAATGTGAAGTCTGCTTATAGGGGACTAGTAATCTAACTGTGCTGTAACTTCTTTAAAAAATCTATCACACATGCTTTATACATTTCTTGTTACATAAAAATGGATTAACAACCATAGCTCCTTAAGGAATTTATCAAGCTAATTATGTTGTAAGAATAAGTGAATCTTGGTTTGTTCCTTTAAAGAAGTGAAAGTGTTTGGTGGTAAAGGTGCTGATGAAAGAGTTAAAAACATTTTGCCTATATTTAATACCTAATTCTCTTTTTAAATCTTTCAGTATTCTACCTTGTAAATACTGTTATTTGTATATACTGTAAATGATGACGTCGGTGGGCACTAACCGAGCCCGGGGAAACTGGGAACAACCTCAAAACCAAAACCAGACACAGCACAAGCAGCGGCCACAGGTAAATAATCCAAGGCATATGATGGATTGGTGGATAACATTGCTGGCTGATACTGGTTTCCATGCAGTACAGCATTATTCTGTGCTTTGAACTGTTGACTTAGGTTTCTTATTTTTGTTTTCTAGTCCTTGGCTTTTTTTTTTTTACTTAGGTCCTGATAACTTTCATGACATGCTGTAAGGCAAAATGCTTACTTTTTTTTGTTTGATAACGTATTATGCGCTTTATTATGGGTCCTGTGCTTTGTATCTTTTTTTTTGACAGAATCTCCCTTTGCCTTGATTAGAGTACGGTGGCACAGTCACCATTCATTTGTAGCCTCAACCTCTGGGGCTCAAGTGATCCTTCTGCCTCAGCCTCCTGAGTAGCTGGGACTACCAGTGCACACTACCATGCCAGGCTAATTTTAACATTTTTGTAGAGGTAGGAGTCTTGCTGCGTACATTGCCCAGGCTGGTCTTGAACTCCTGGGATTATAGGTGTGAGCCACTAGGCTTGGCTCTATAATTCTTTTTCTTTTTTTCCCTTTGTTTTTAAACGGAGTTTCACTCTGTCTCCAGGCTAGAGTGCAGTGGCATGATCTTGGCTCATTGCACCCTCCACCTCCTGGGTTCAAGTCATTCTCCTGCCTCAGCCTCCTGAGTCGCTGGGATTACAGGCACCTGCCACCACGCCCGGCTAATTTTTGCATTTTTAGTAGAGACAGAGTTTCACCATGTTGGCCAGGGTAGTCTTGATCTCTTGACCTTGTGAGTCTGCCCGACTCAGCCTCCCAAAGTGTTGGGATTACAGGCATGGGCTACCATGCTTGGCCTCGTCTCTATGACTCTTAAGATAGCGTTTCTCTTCTCTCATCTGGGCCATTTTAGCAATACCTTTCTATTTCTTAGGCCTCCACCTTGATATCTTTCTGTTGTTTGTTTGAGATGGAGTCTTGCTCTGTTGTCCAGGCTTGCATGCGATGGTGAAACCTTAGCTCACTGCACCCTCAGCCTCCTGAGTTCAAGCAATTCTCCTGCCTCAGCTTCCTGAGTAGCTGATATTACAGATGTATGCCACTGTGCCCAGCTAGTTTTTGTATTTTTAGTAGAGATGGGGTTTCGCCATATTGGCCAGTCTGGTCTCAAACTCCTGCCCTCAGGTGATTCACCTGCTTCGGCCTCCCAAAGTGCTGGGATTACAGGCATGAGCCACTGTGCCTGGCCTCACCTTGATATCTCTCTAGCCAACCTTTCCCATTCCACATTTTATCCTTTGCTCCTCTTTTCCCTGACTTGTCTTTTATTTTCCTCTATTGTCCTATTGAGGCCTTACCTGTTTGTTACTTTCTCATGAGGAGCTGGCTACTTCACTATGTTTCTTTGAAATTAAATGAGACACCATAGAGCATTGCTCAATTTTAAGTCTTAAGGAGTAAATTAACCTCTTGGATATTAACTTTGATGTAGAGATGTTCTGTTTCTCATACCAGGTTGCCGTTGGTTGGTATGTAATGTGAATGAATTACTTATATTTGACTATGGTCAGCTAAATTGAATATGTAGGATTAGAACTTTTCCCTTATGCATTTTTCTTTCATTTCTATTTTCAAGTGAATTTCTAGTAGAAATATAATACTTAATTGGGGCAGTAAAATTCCTAGTATTTTAACATATACTGGGTATACAGAATATACATTGAGTCTATTGTCAGACTTGTAGTATTCTCAGCCCTAGGAATAAGAGGATGGTGTTGGTTGTTGTGGAAATAGGAACAGAGTTTACACATGGCTTTGTGACTATATTAATGTGAATTAAGGAGATGTTTTCGAGTGGTTCTGTGTTTCTAAGATGAAAGTCCCTTTAACTGTGAACATTGGTAAGTGAGCTCCCTCCTGCCTTCTCTGTAACAGTTTCACTCAGTTTCTTGTCATTTTACTGATTTAGGCCTTTTTTTTTTTTTGGAGGAAGAATCTTGCTCTGTCTCCTAGGAGGGATTGCAGTGGTGCGATCTCGGTTCACTGCAACTTCTTCCTCCTGGGTTCAAGCAGTTCTCCTGCCTCAGCCTCCCGAGTGGCTGGACCTACAGGCATGTGCCACCATGCCCAGCTAATTTTTGTATTTTTAGTAGAAACTGGGTTTTGCCATGTTGGCCACCAGGCTGGTCTTGAACTATTGATTTCAGGTGATCCACCTGCCTCAGGCTTCCAAAGTGCTGGAATTATAGGCGTGAGCCACCGCGCCTGTCCTTTAAGCATCTTTTTTTTTCTTTTTTCAATTTATTATTATTATTTTTTTAAAGACGGGGTTTCACCATGTTGGTCAGGCTGGTCTTGAACTCCCAACCTCAGGTGATCTGCCCATCTTGGCCTCCAAAGTGCTTGGATTACAGGCATGAGCCACCACGCCTGGCCTGATTTAAGCATCTTAAATGGCGTTTTATTACTTGCTCATTTGTAACAAGGTAAAGAAAATTGGGGCAGTGGAGATTGGCGAAATAGGTTCCTGTTCTCTAAACTGTTGCCTCAAGATTATGTTTTCTTGATCTCATCTTAATTCCTAGGCCACTGCAGAACAAATTCGACTTGCACAGATGATTTCGGACCATAATGATGCTGACTTTGAGGAAAAGGTGAAACAAGTGAGTGTATCACTGATTTACTGTATGCTATGGGAAAAGATACGATATTAAGGCATTATCAAATACCATAGAGGATGCCAGGATACTTTCTATTACAGTTACTGAAACAATTTTGATCTGAAATATAATAGGTCAAGGCAATAAATAAGTACTTTCATCCTTTAATTTATTGTAGCCCCCCCTCACCCCTTTTTTTTTTGGAGACGGAGTTTCGCTCTTACTACCCAGGCTGGAGTGCAATGGCGCGATCTCGGCTCACCGCAACCTCCGCCTCCTGGGTTCAGGCAATTCTCCTGCCTCAGCCTCCTAAGTAGCTGGGATTACAGGCAAGCACCACCATGCCCAGCTAATGTTTTTTGTATTTTTAGTAGAGACGGGGTTTCACCATGTTGACCAGGATGGTCTCGATCTCTTGACGTTGTGATCCACCCGCCTTGGCCTCCCAAAGTGCTGTGATTACAGGCTTGAGCCACCACGCCCAGCCCCCCTTTTTTTTATGAGGCGAAAGCATTCTGTCGCCCAGGCTGGTGTGCAGTGGCATGATCTTGGCTCACTGCATCTCCTGCCTCCTGTGTTCAAGCAGTTCTCCTGCCTCAGCCTCCAAGTAGCTGGGATTACAGGCGAGAACCACCATGCCCGGCTAATTTTTAATATTTTTAGTGGAGACGGGGTTTCACCATGTTGGCTCTGCTGGTGTCGAACTCCCGACCTCAGGTGATCTGCTTGCCTCAGCCTCCCAAAGTGCTGGGATTACAGGCGTGAGCCACTGCACCCAGTTTATTGTAGCCCTTTGGATAGATAACCTTGTTTGGAAATTCTATCTTAATTTTAACCTGTTGCCTATTGCTGATAATCATTTTGTAGAAACTGAGCTGTTGTGGATATAGGAAATGTAGAAATTCATGGTATGCTGAAGCCTGTGTGTTTCAGAGTTTGATTCTGTATTTGATGCTTAATTGCTTTGTAAATACTTTTGACCTCATCCCTGAACCAGAAATGTTAATATTTGGCTTTTGGAAATATAATACCAGAATTCTACATGTTTTCCTTTTTGAAGGTGGGGTTCTGGTAAAAACGGGAAAACCTGCTAGGCAGATTCTACATCCTTTTTCTTTATTTGTTTATTATTATTTCTTTTTGAGGTGGAGTCTTGTCCTGTGGCAAGACTGTGATCTTGGCTCACTGCAGCTTATGCTTCAGCCTCCCAAGTTGCTGGGATTACAGGCACCTGCCACCTCGCCCAGCTAATTTTTGTATTTTTAGTAGAGACAGGGTTTCACCATGTTGGTCAGGCTGGTCCCAAACTCCTGACCTCAGGTCATCCACTCACCTCAGCCTCCCAAAGTGCTGGGATTACAGGCATGAACCACTGTGCCCGGCCCTCATCTTTTGCTTTTTAAACCTGTTTTTTTTTTTCAAACTCAGCTGCCACTGTTTTCCTTCCTCTGGTTTCCTTTCATTGGGAATGTGAGCATAGTCTTGTTCATGATGGTTGCTGTTTTTTCTCTTTTAGTTGATTGATATTACGGGCAAGAACCAGGATGAATGTGTAATTGCTTTGCACGACTGCAATGGAGATGTCAACAGAGCCATCAATGTTCTTCTGGAAGGAAACCCAGACACGGTAGAGTGCTTATGGTGTTCTAGGACATGGGTCCTCAGTTGAGAGGCTAGTAATGTTCTAAAAGTAGCAAGTGGCAATACAGCTTAAAGCAGAGCACCATTTTCTTGAAGTAAAGTTGGGAACTTTTTTGGTGATTGTTCACCACAGGTTGCAAATACTTAAAATTTGTGTGTACTACATCCTTTTTATGAGGATAATGGTCATAGGAGAAAACAGTTGAAAACAGGCTCTGCTAATTGGCCTGGAATAAATTATTTATTCCAGGCTAGTGACTGTTTTCAGGGTGTGGGGTTAGGCTGAATTAGAGGTACAATTTGATAGCCTTGGTTATCAAATCAATGGAAGATTTCCGCTTGTCTTTTTTATTGCTGTTGAACAAAGTCACTATACTTGATTCTGTTTTTTTCTTTTCATTTTATTTTATTTATTTTATATATTTGATTTGGAATTCAGGACATTCTTTCGGTATCAGCTTTGTATTGCATAATAACGTATCATTGCCTGAGCTTATTTCTGTTGAGGTAGTAGAGGAAAAAGCTTTGTAGCCTGCTAAACATCCCTGTCGATGATAGGGATATCTTGGAAGATCTCTTGCCCTGGAATTTAGACAAATTTCTTTCACTTCTCCCTACTTCATGAGAATTCTGGTTTTGTGCTTATCTTACATTTGTACCCAATTGTAATCCTCTGATTGCCTTGCTAACCTCTGGAATGTTCCTGCAATGCTTACTAGAGAAATTTTTTTTTTTGAGACAGTTTTGCTCTTGTTGCCCAGGCTGAAGTGCAATGACGTGATCTCAGCTCACTGCAACCTCCGCCTCCTGGGTTCAAGCAATTCTCCTGTCTCATCCACCTGAGTAGCTGGGATTATAAGTACATGCCACCACGCCTGGCTAATTTTTTGTATTTTTAGTAGCTACGAGGTTTCATTATATTGGTCAGGCTTGTCTTGAACTCCTGGCCTCAGGTGATTCACCCACCTCCACCTCTCAAAAGTGCTGGGGTTACAGGTGTGAGCCACTGTGCCTGGCTGAGAATTTTTTTTTTCGTTGGTTATTTACTTATTTATTTACTTAATATACTTCATTTTTTTAGAGTAGCTTCAGGGTTACAGAAAAATTGAGCAAAAAGTACAGAGAATTGTCATATAACCTTTCACCCCTCCCATCCTTCACAGGCTCTCCAGTTATTAACATCTCGCATTATTATGGTACATTTGTTACCATTAATGAGCCAACAGTAATAATTATTAACTGAAGTCCAGAGTTGACATTAGGGTCCACTCTGTTTTCCATTCTCTGCATTTTGAGAGAAATTTTTTTTTTTTAATGAGCAGTGTATTATTATTATTATTTTGAGATGGTATCTGGCTTTGTGGCCCTGGCTGGAGTGTAGTGACATACTGCAACCTCCTTGTCCTGGGCTTAGGTGGTCCTCCCACTTCAGCCTATGGAGTAGCTGGGCCCACAGGCACACACCACCACGCCCAGCTGATTTTCCTATATTTGGTAGAGCCAGGGTTTCTCCATGTTGCTCAGGCTGGTCTCAAACTCCTGGGCTCAAGCAAACCGCCTGCCTTGTCCTCCCAAGTGCTGGGATTATAGGCATGGGCTGCTGCACCTGGCCCAGTATATTATTTTGAAATCATTTTCATTTATTGGGTCTTCTAAGGCTCTTTGGTTAGAATGGATATCAAAATTCATCCTTAGAGATAACTTTTTTTTTTTTTTTTTTTTTTTTTGTGAGACGGAGTTTCGCTCTTGTTACCCAGGCTGGAGTGCAGTGTCCCGATCTCGGCTCACCGCAACCTCTGCCTCCTGGGTTCAGGCAATTCTCCTGCCTCAGCCTCCTGAGTAGCTGGGATTATAGGCACGCGCCACCGGGCCCAGCTAATTTTTTGTATCTTTAGTAGAGACGGGGTTTCACTATGTTGACCAGGATGGTCTTGATCTGTTGACCTCGTGATCCACCCGCCTCGGCCTCCCAAAGTGCTGGGATTACAGGCTTGAGCCACCGCGCCCGGCCAACTTTTTTTTGAGTTAGAGTCTTGCTGTTCCCCAGACTGGAGTGCAGTGGTACGATTTTGACTCACTGCAAACTCTGCCTCCCAGAGTCTTGCTCTATTGCCTAGGTTAGAGTGTAGTGGCATGATCTTGGCTCACTGCAACCTCCCCGTCCCAGGTTCAGGCGATCCCCATGCCTTGGCCTCCTGAGTAGCTGGGATTTATAGGTGTCTACCGGCAAACCCAGCTAATTTTTTTTTTTTGAGATGGAGTGTTGCTCTGTAGCCCAGGCTGGAATACAGTGGTGCATTCTTGTCTCACTGCAGCCTCTGCCTCCCAGATTCAAGTGATTCTCCTGCCTCAGCCTTCTGAGTAACTGGGATTTATAGGTGCACACCACCACGCCCTGCTAAGTTTTGTATTTTTAGTAGAGATAGGGTTTCACCTTGTTGGCCAGGCTGGTCTTGAACTCATGCGCTTGTGATGTGCCAGCCTCAGCCTCTTAAAGTGCTGGGATTACAGGTGTCAGCCATTGCATCTGGCCTCACCTGGCTAATTTTTGTATTTTTAGTAGAGACGGCAGTTTCACCATGTTGGCCAGGCTGATCTGGGACTCCTGATCTCAAGTGATCCGCCTTCCTGAGCCTCCTGAAGTGCTGGGATTACAGGTGTGAGCAACTGTGCCCAATCAGAGATAACAACTTTTTTTTCTTTTGAGGCAGAGTCTTGCTGAGTCGCCCAGGCCAGAGTACAGTGGCACCATCTCGGCTCACTGCAACCTCCGCCTCCTGGGTTCAAGCAATTCTCATGCTTCAGCTTCCCAAGTAGCTGGAACTACAGGCGGAAACCACCATGTCTGGCTAATATTTTGTATTTTAGTGGAGATGGTGTTTCACTGTGTTGCCCAGGGTGGTCTCAAACTCCTGGGCTCGGGCAGTCCACCTGCCTCAATCTCCTGAAGTGCTAGGATTACAGGCATGAGCCATGGAGCCTGAGATATAGCAACTTCCTGATACTACAGAGTCATTCCAGTTAAATGCAGGTTTGTCAGTTTCTTTGAGACAATGGGAAATAATAATGAAAAACTTTTAAAAATAATTGAATTTAAATTGGTGGATGTTTTTTCTTCAAAAGTGTAGTCCTGGATTAAATTTTACCCTATTGACCTTATTTGAATATTTACTGTCTGGCCAGTCAAGATATAATGCTTTTGATTTGTTTTGGATTTACTCTAGAATAATTGTCTCCAGATTTTAAGCAGGTAATGAGGTGGGGCTGTTAATGTTTTTTAAAAGTCTTAACTTTTTTTGCATATCACATTTTATCTTGCCTTCCAGCATCTTCTGTTTAGTGCTATAAGGCTGATGTTACGCAGTATCAAAAAAGAAAACAAGCTGGAGAGTATGGGTTTATTCTACAAATAAACCAGCTATAGTGAAACCAGTGGGAAGCAAAGTCAGCTACCAGGGATGTTGGATGTATTTGAGTAGATGAAATCATTTCAGAAAACTAAGGGTGCCTTTGGGAAGATAATAGTGATTCTTTTTCCTTATAGACCCATCTCATGCCAGCAGCAGATGTGCTTACAGAGGAGGGAGAAAGGTTACAGGTTCTTGAAACTCGGCAGGTTTTAAGATACTAGCATAAACTCTAAAAGCTGTTTTGAGTCTATCTTCCAGGTTGTTCCTGGTGTATATTTAGCTACAAGGTTGTTCTAACTTTGTGTGAGCCTAAAATGACCCACCAACTGTAATGTATAATAGGCATGGGTAAGAGTAAGCAGCAACGAACTGTCAAGTCCTAGGTAGATACTTAAGTCTTTTAAAAACAAATGAATTAAGAGATGGGGTCTTCCTCTGTCACCCAGGCTGCAGTGCAGTAGTATGATCACTGCAGCCATGGATACCTGGGCTCAAGCAGTCCTCCCAACGCAACTTCCTTAGCTGGGACAACAGATGTCTGCCACTACACTCAGCTTTTTTTTTTTTTTTTTGGGATGGAGTCGCTGTGTCACCCAGGCTGGAGTGCAGTGGCACAAACTTAGCTCACTCTAACCTCTGCCTCCTGGGTTCAGGCGATTCTCCTGCCTCAGCCTCCCGAGTAGCTGTGACTGTAGGTGCCCAACACCATGCTTGGCTAATTTTTGTATTTTTAGTAGAGATGGATTTCACTGTATTGGCCAGGCTGATCTCAAACTCCTGACCTTGTGATCTGCCTGCCTCGGCCTATTTTTTATTTTTATTTTTAAATTATTTTTATATTTTGAGATGGAGTTTTGCTCTTGTTGCCCAGGCCAGAGTGCAATGGCACGATTTTGGCACACCGCAACCTCCGCCTCCTGGGTTCAAGCATTTCTCCTACCTCAGCCTCCCAAGTAGCTGCGATTATAGGCATGCACCACCATGCCTGGCTGATTTTTGTATTTTTTTTTTTTTTTGAGACGGAGTTTCGCTCTTGTTACCCAGGCTGAAGTGCAATGGCGTGATCTTGGCTCACTGCAACCTCCACCTCCCGGATTCAGGCAATTCTCCTGCCTCAGCCTCCTGAGTAGCTGGGATTACAGGCACGTGCCACCATGCCCAGCTAATTTTTGTATTTTAGTAGAGATGGCGTTTCACCATGTTGACCAGGATGGTCTCAATCTCTTGACCTCATGATCCACCCGCCTCAGCCTCCCAAAGTGCTGGGATTACAGGCTTGAGCCACTGTGCCTGGTGATTTTTGTATTTTTAGTAGAGATGGAGTTTTGCCATGTTGGTCATGCTGGTCTTGAACCTCTGACCTCAGGTGATCCACCCAGCTTGGCCTCCCAAAATGCTGGGATTACAGGCGTGAGCCACCACACTGGCCCTGGCTATTTTAAAAAATAAATATTTTTAGAGGTGAAGTGAAGGTCTTGCTATATTTTGCAGGCTGGTCTCGATCACCTGGCTTCTAGTAGTCTTCCCACCTCAGTGAAATTACTACTTTAGTAAATTGTTTACTGTGGACTATGGACTCTTCATAATATGTAGATATGTTTTCATTATTATTATTATTTTTTAATTTAAAACTCACTGTTTTGCTGCACTGGCTCGCACCTGTAATCCCAGCACTTTAGGAAGCTGAGGCAGGTGAATCACTTGAGGTCAGGAATTCTGAGACCAGCTTGGCCAACATGGTGAAACCCTGTCTCTACTAAAACAAAAATTAGCCAGGTATGGTGTTGCATGCCTGTAATCCCAGCTACTCGGGAGACTGAGGCATGAGAATCAGTTGAATCTGGGAGGTGGAGGTTGCAGTGAGCCAAGATAAGAGCCACTACACTTTAGCCTGGGTGACCACAGTGAGACTCCATCTCAAAAATAAAATATAAAATTTATCATTTTAGCCTAATTTTTTTTAAGACAGTGTCTTGTAATTCCAAAGTACTGGGTTTAGTAGGTGTTATGGTGTTAGCCACCACACCTGGCCCTGTTACAATTTTAAATTTAGTTTTCTTTTTTTGAAATTAAAAAACTTTGTGGACTAGATGTGGTTATGCCTGTAATCCCAGCACTTTGGGAGGCCGAGGCGGGTGGATCATGAGGTGAAGAGATCGAGAGCATCCTGGTCAACATGGTGAAACCCCATCTCTACTAAAAATACAAAAACTTAGCTGGGCATGGTGGCGCGTGCCTGTAATCCCAGCTACTCAGGAGGCTGAGGCAGGAGAATTGCCTGAATTTAGGAGGTTGAGGTTGCGGTGAGCCGAGATCGTGCCATTGCACTCCAGCCTGGGTAACAAGAGTGAAACTCCGTCTCAAAAAAAAAACTTTATTATGATAAGATATATTGTATTATACTTAATGATTTAAAAATCATTCATAATGAATGTGGCCATTACAACTATTTATTTCCAGAACTTGTTCATCATCTCAAACAGTAATTCTGTACCCATTAAATAATAAATCCTCTTTCTTCCCTGTTCCCAACTCCTAAGTAACCTCTTCTATTTTCTTTTTTTTTAAGCAAATCTCAGAACTGTCTGAGACCATTCTGTTTTCTTTTTCACTTTTTTTTTTGAGACAGGGTCTCATTCTGTTTCCCAGGCTGGAGTGCAGTGGCATGGTCGTGACTCACTGCAGCCTCTGCCTCCTGGGCTCAAGCAATCCTACCATCTCGGCCTCCCAAGTAGCTGGGACCACAGGCGTGTGCCACCTGGCTAATTTTGGTATGTTTAGTAGAGAGGGTTTTGCCATGTTGCCTGGGATGGTGTCAAACTCCTGGCCTCAAGTGATCCACCTGCCTTGGCCTTGAAAAGTGCTGGGATTATAGGTATAAACTACCATCCCTGGCCTTGTTTTCTATTTCTATGAATTTACCTGTTTTAGATGTCTTATAAAAGTGAAATCATACAATATTTGACCTTTTGTGTCTGACTTATTTCCCTTAGCATAATGTTTTAAGGTTCATCCATATTGTGGCATGGGTCAGAATTTCCTTCCTTTTAAGGTTGAATAATATTCCGTTGTAGATATATGTTGCATTTTGTTTTACTCTTCAGTGGACACTTGAAATTATCTGAAAGTTGTAGACTTAATACTTGATTCCTTAAGTTCTTCAACATGCTTCTCTTAAAGGAGGATACTCTTTTTTATGACCATAATACTATTATCAATCCTGATAAATTTAATAACAATTTTATATTATCCGATACTCAGCCCGTAATCTGAAAGTGATTAGATACTAGGTAGTTGTTACTGAGCACTAGGGCCATGATTGAGTTTGATGGTAAAATAATAAAGATCTGAGTCTGGGCTTAGTGACTTATGCCTGTAATCCCGGCACTTTTGGGAGGCCAAGGTGGGTGGATCACGAGATCCAGACCATCCTGGCCAACATGGTGAAACCCCATCTCTACTAAAAATAGAAAAATTAGCTGGGCGTGGTGGCACATACCTATAGTCCCAGCTACTCAGGAGGCTGAGGCAGGAGAATTGCTTGAACCTGGAGGTTGCAGTGAGCTGAGATTGAGCCACTGCACTCCAGCGTGACAAGACTTCATCTCAAAAAAAAAAAGATCTGATACTGTTGGTGTTTGTTCTGGAAGTTTCGTTTGTACAGGTTTTCTGCAAAAAGTGTGTAAACCAAGGTATGTAGTTTTTTAAAACTTTGTTTACAGTGCTCATTTTCCTGAGGAAGAGTCTTTTGCAAGGGTGTTTGGCTTATTTTCCTTACCATAGACTTTCCCTCTTGCAGTTAGAAATGTATCATAGATACACATTTTCACTGGAGAAAGTTAAATTGGCTGATGCCAATTTAGAAAATATAGGGAGAACACTGCAAGTAAAGCCTGATGGAGGGCTTCCTATAATCAGTATCTCTTGGGGTCAGGGCTGTGACTGATCTTCTTTTATTTTTGTTTTTATGTACTTTTTGAGACAGGGACTTACTGTGTCATCTAGACTGAGTACAGTTACATTATTATAGCCCACTGTAGCCTCAACCTCCTGGGCTTAAGTGATATTCTGCCTCAGCCTTCAAGCAGTTGGGATGACAGGAGTGTACCACCACACTTGGCTAATTTTTAAATTTTTGGTAGAACCCAGAGTCTTATTTTGTTGCCTAGGCTGGTCTTGAACTCCTGGCTTCAAGTGATCTTCCTGCCTTGACCTCCCAAAGTGCTGAGGTTACAGGAGTGAGCCATTACACCCAGACTGATCTCTCTTGTTTTTTTTTGTTTTTTTTTTTTTTTTTGAATGGAGGTCCCTTGGTTGCCCAGGCTGGAGTACAGTGGTGTGATCTCTGCTCACTGCAACCTCCGCCTCCTGGCTTCAAGCAATTCTCTTGCCCTAGCCTCCTGTGTAGCTGGGATTACAGGTGCGTGCCCCCACGCCCAGCTAATTTCTGTATTTTTAGTAGAGACGGGGTTTCACCATGTAGATCAGGCTGGTCTCAAACTCCTGACCTCGTGGTCCACCCGCCTCAGCCTCCCAGAGTGCTGGTATTACAGGTGTGAGCCACCGTGCTTGGCCACCTAGCCTGATTTTTTTTTTTTTTTTTGAGATGGAGTTTCGCCGTTGTTACCCAGACTGGAGTGCAATGGCGCAATCTCGGGTCACTGCAACCTCCGCATCCTGGGTCCAGGCAATTCTCCTACCTTAGCCTCCCAAGTAGCTGGGACTACAGGCACGCGCCACCATGCCCAGCTAATTTTTTTATATTTTTAGTAGAGGCGGGGTTTCACCTTGTTGACCAGGATGGTCTCGATCTCTTGACCTCGTGATCCACCCACCTCAGCCTCCCAAAGTGCTGGGATTACAGGTATGCGCCACCATGCCCAGCTAATTTTTTGTATTTTTAGTAGAGACGAGGTTTCACCATGTTGACCAGGATGGTCTTGATCTCTTGACCTCATGATCCACCCACCTCAGCCTCCCAAAGTGCTGGGATTACAGGCTTGAGCCACCGCGCCCGGCCTGCCTGATTTTTTAAAAATGAAATTGTTATGTATTTATATGTTTCTGTAGGTAGATAGTTATAGTTATTTTCCTCCTAAATTTATGGGTGAAATTAGAGAATATGCCCAAGAGTAGAATGCTGCTCATTCATTCTGAATTCATAGGTAACTTTAGAAACATTGTTTTCTTTTTTGCTTTATTTGGTATGAATGCTATTATAAAAAGTTGAGGGCCAGTGACTTCAAATGGAATTAGTTTTTTTTTAGCCCAGGAAATAACACTTGAAAGAGACCAATTGATAGGTCCTTCGACTAATATGCTAAGTGCCTGAATTAGATAGAGGTCTTTGTAATCCTCTTAGAAGTGATCCCTGCAGTCTGTTACTTATATGTACCTTCCCTACAAAAAAGACTTTACGGCTGGGCACGGTGGCTCATGTCTCTAATCCCAGCACTTTGGGTGCAGTGGCTCACATCTGTAACTCCAACACTTTGAGAGGCCGAGATGGGCAGATCACCTGTGGTTGAGAGTTAGAGACCAGCCTGGCCAACATGGTGAAACCCTGTCTCTACTAAAAATACAAAAATTAGCTGGGCATGGTGTCACATGCCTGAAATCCCAAGTACTCAAGAGACTCAAGCACAAGAATAGCTTGAACCTGGGAGGTAGAGGTTATAGTGAGCCAAGATCATGCCATTGTACTCCAGGCTAGGGGACAGAGCGAGACTCTGTTTCAAAAAAAAACCCCAATAAAAAACCAAAAAGGACTTTACTTTTGGTAGTATATTGTATAAAATATTTAAACAAGTAAAAGTAAACTAATGGCAGTGTTATAGACATGGATGCTGAGAGAAGAATGGTTAAGTCAATCACTTGTCCCAGCTTTCATCTCTGGTGTCCTGATAGCAGTCCATATTGATTAGATATGAATGCTCTACCCTTCTATAGCATTCCTGGGAGATGGTCGGGAAGAAGAAGGGAGTCTCAGGCCAGAAGGATGGTGGCCAGACGGAATCCAACGAGGAAGGCAAAGAAAATCGAGACCGGGACAGAGACTATAGTCGGCGACGTGGTGGGCCACCAAGACGGGGGAGAGGTGCCAGCCGTGGACGAGAGTGTATGCATGGGGCTTTATCAAAACCAGCTGTGGGTCAGTAATGTCTAGACTTTAGGGATGTGCCAGGGCCCTGCTAGGCAGGACCCAGGAACCATTATATTACCTTTTTGCTTTTCTTACCATCATCTGTTCTGAAATCTTGACATCTCTTGCATGTAGCCTTTTCTACCAACAGCCACCATTCTGGCATGAGATTACCCTGTAGTCATTTGTAAAGTTAAATTTGGCTTACAGCTCTCCATTAAGGTACATTACCATTCCATGAGTAACATGTTCCCATTCTTCCAGCTCATTTTCTCTTGTTTTTTGTATTGTCAATACCATGTTACATACCACTTATATATTTATATACATACTATCGATTGTGCTCTGGCCATCACGTTTTTTGTTTTTTTTTTAATTTTTATTTTTATTTCAGTTCGAGGTCAGGAAAATGGATTGGATGGCACCAAGAGTGGAGGGCCTTCTGGAAGAGGAACGGAAAGAGGCAGAAGGGGCCGTGGCCGAGGCAGAGGTGATCAGTTTGCTGGGGGATGGATGCTGGGAGCAGGTTACTCTTTCATTCATTAGGGGTCTACTTTATTTTATTTTAGAGGTAGTCTTACTGTCACCCAGGCTGGAGTGCAGTAGCACAATAATAGCTCACTGCAGCCTCAGATTCCTAGGCTCAAGTGATCTTCCTGCCTGACCCTCCATAGTAGCTAAGATTACAGGTGACTACCGCTATACCTGGCTAATTTTTTTTTTTTTTTTTGAGACAGAGTCTCGCTTTGTCACCCAGACTGAAGTATAGTGGTTCCATCGTGGCTCACTGCAACTTCCGCCTTTAGTAGAGTCAAGGTTTCACCATATTGCCCAGGCTGGTCTCGAGCTCCTAACCTCAGGTGATCTGCCGACCTCAGCCTCACAAAGCCCTGGAATTATAGGCGCGACCTAGCTAATTCCTTTTTTGTTTTTTTCTTTTCCTTTTTTTTTTTTTAGACAAAGTTTTGCTCTTGTTGCCCAGGCTGGAGTACAGTGGCATGATCTTAGCTCACTGCAACCTCTGCCTTCAGGTTCAAGTGATTCTCTTGCCTCAGCCCCCTTGTAGCTGGGATTACAAGTGTGCAACACTATGCCCAGTTAATTTTTGTATTGTTGGTAGAGACAGGGTTTTCACCACATTGACCGGGCTGGTCTCGAACTCCTGACCTCAAGTGAGCCACTCACTTTGCTAATTTTTAAATAGTTTTGTAGAGATGGAGTCTGAGTGTATTGTCTAGGGTGGTCTCAAACTTCTGGCTTCAAGAGATCCTCCGGCTTGGCCTGCCAAAGTGCTGAAGTTATAGGTGTGAGCCAGGGTACTTGGCTCCAGGGACTACTTTGTTAAAAAGCAAATTAGGCCAGGCGTGGTGGCTCACGCCTATAATCCCAGCACTTTGGGAGGCCGAGGCGGGTGGATCACGAGGTCAGGAGATCGAGACCATCCAGGTCAACAAGGTGAAACCCCGTCTCTACTAAAAATACAAAAATTAGCTGGGCATGATGGTGCGCGCCTGTAGTCCCAGCTACTCGGGAGGCTGAGGCAGGAGAATTGCTTGAACCCAGGAGGCGGAGGTTGCGGTGAGCCGAGATCGTGCCATTGCACTCCAGTCTGGGTAACAAGAGCGAAACTCTGTCTCAAAGAAAAAAAAAGCAAATTAACATGAAGTCTAGTTACATTAATTCTTGAGGTGTTACTCATATACTAGAGATTGCAGAAAGGGAGAGTGAGAAAACAGGTAGATGTCATTTCCTCTAGTCTTTATTGCTGGTATTATATTTGCTTGAGGACGTGGCCGTTTGAGCAGCAAAAGAATTATCTCTCAGCACTAGTGATTGTCCTACTCTCACTGATGTGTAACATGGGATAGAAAGAAAGAACATCTGATAATATCAACCACTTATTCCAGAGCTGCCTCAGCCGGCAAGGAAATTTTTTTTAATTTTTGAGGCAAGGTTTCACTGTCACCCTGGCTGGAGTGCAATAGTGTGTTCTTAGCTCATTGCAACCTCTGCCTCCCGGGCTCAAGTGATGCTCCTGCCTCAGCCCACTAAGGACCTGGGACTATAGGCACATTCTACCACACTTGGTTAATTTTTGTAGTGATAGGGTTTTGCTGTATTGCCTAGGCTGATCTTGAACTTCTGGATGCAAGCAATCTGCCCACCTCAGCCTCTCAAAGTGCTGGGATTGCTGGCGTGAGCCGCTGTGCCTGCCTGGCAAGGAAATTTTATATCAACTTCTAAAATACATCTCTCTTCTCTTTATCTCATTCTTTCTTTAGGTGGCTCTGGTAGGCGGGGAGGAAGGTTTTCTGCTCAAGGAATGGGGTAAGTTTCATTGATCTAGTGTCTTAATTTTTTTTTTTTCTTAAAAATTACTGTAGGCCAAAAAGAAAAAATTTTACCATATGCAGCGTTAACCAAAATGATCAGAATGATTTCTAGACTATTTAGTCCCCAAGTGGGGACTTGGGCTCATTTCTTAGAGGTAAATATTTACCACCTGGATCATTACCTGTATCATATATATCTTTATTTGAATCAATATACCTGCTCTTTTCTCAGAATATCTTAGATATAAGTTGATTATGCCATGAAATTTTGGGTAGAGTGATAGGTGAGAAAAAGTAGGTAACACACAGAAATGGGGCCATGATAGAGCTGTACTAGGAAGGATACAGACAAGATTTTGATTCTTTGAGTTAATATTTGCCAAAGCTGCTTAGAGGTCAGAGACTCTTGTAAGCTTTATTTTTTCCAGAACCTTTAACCCAGCTGATTATGCAGAGCCAGCCAATACTGATGATAACTATGGCAATAGTAGCGGCAATACATGGAACAACACTGGCCACTTTGAACCAGATGATGGGACGAGTGAGTGACCATTTGTCCTTCATTTCTTGTCTCTGGGAATCTAAGGAAATACTTTTTTTCAGGTTATAGTTAAAGAAAAACATGGAGGAATAGTGTTTGGTTATGGAGATAGGGTGAGAAAGGACTAGCAATTGTATTGCTATATATACTCTTTATGTACCGTGTGCCTTTGGGCACATTGTGCATGCTATTTTGATTAATGCTGCTCAATATTGTGTGAAGTAATCATTATTTATCATCACTTTGTAGATGACAAAACAAGGCCGAAAGAGAGGTTATAAATTTGCTCATATTTGAATTTAGCATTGTTTGACATTGAAAGTCCATGCTCTTTGAATTATACTATGTCATTGCTGTTAGGTTGAAGTGTATTTTCTAGTGTTTATGTTAGGGTAGCTTTGCCTCATGAAAAAGATAGCCAGCATTAATTAAGCCACTGCTCCTAAAGATGAACAGGGCCCAGAATCAAAGTCCACACTATCGGTTTATTTGTTTTCTGTTACCGAGATAAGAGTATCCTTTTTTCCTTTTATTTTTGGGATATGTCAGTATCTGAACAAGAAGATTTCGAAATCTCTCTGGCTTTTTTGGTGCCTTCTTGGTGTGATGGAGTATTTAGGATTTGAATAAGATTACTTTTTGTTGACTGACTTTGGTGCCTTCGTCTGGGCTGGATATAAATGTTTAAGGATATTTTAAGCTGTGGTGTACACCTAAGATGTGTTTTGGGGTGGATACCTGTGCCATTTTTAATAAGAGCAGTTTATTTTTTGAGACAGAGTTTCACTTTGTTGCCAGGTTGGAGTGCAGTGGAACGATCTAGGCTCACTGCAACCTCTGCCTCCTGGGTTCAAGTGATTCTCCTGCCTCAACCTCCCGAGTAGCTGGAGCTGGGGCTAAACGCGTGTACCACCACACCCAGCCAATTTTTTGTATTTTTAATAGAGATAGGGTTTCACAATATTGACCAGGATGATCTCTATGTCTTGACCTCATGATCACCCACCTTGGCCTCCCACAGTGCTGGGATGTGAGCCACCCCACCCTGCCAAGCAGTTCATTTTAATAAAACTGAAGTATTCTTGAGAACAGCTTCCTCATTCTGGCTGAGCTAGCACATGAGAGCCTACGGCTTTTTTTCCTATGACAAAGGGGGATGAGTGGGACCTGAAACAGGCTCTTTGACTCCTTACCTATTTAAATTTGCCTTGTCACCTTTCACAGATATGTGATCTCTGGGTCTTTAGGAGAGTCTTTGGCACAAATAGCCTCTCACCTTTTTCCTACAATATATTATTCCTGAGATTCTGAATGTTGCCTGCTTTTTGTTAACCAAGCTGCCGTCTTATAAATTCATTTTTAACACGTTTAGTGGGTGGAGGCTGAAGTTGAGTTACAAGAATAGGTGTCTTTGAATTTCTGCATCATTTATTTATGAAATGTCCTGTTACAGTTTAACTACTATACTTGGGAGGCAATAGAACTACTCTTCATTCATCTCTTGATGGATTTGTAGAGGCAGTAGTAGCAGTCTCAATAACAAATAAGTTACTGTTTTTGAGCTGTAGTTTACTCCTGGGTATTTGGCTTTTTATATTTGGCAGGTAAGATGATGGAAGTTGAAAAGTTTGTTTTTTGTTGTGAATAGAAATTCACCCATTGGGTCCCAGTCCTTAACTTTGGCTGTCTTCAGTAAGGATCTGGTTGGGAAACAGGGAAAGGTAAAGTGTGTGTTAATTTCTACTGAGTAGGAAAGGGAGCAGATTCAGAAGGCCAGAAGTAGAAATCTGATTTGTGGCTGAATGTGATGCCACTATCATCTTGTTACTGTGAAAGTGTTGGTTATAGCTTCATGAATTCCCATTGTTGTTAATTTCTTTCTTTTTTATTTTATTTATTATTATGTTTGAGACAGAGTCTTGCTTTGTCACCCAGGCTGGCATGCAGTGGTGCGATCTTGGCTCACTGCATCCTTCTGCCTCCCAAGTTCAAGCTATTCTCATGTCTCAGCCTCCAGGTAGCTGGGACTACAGGTGCACGCCACCACACGTGGCTGATTTTTGTAATTTTAGTAGAGATGGGGCTCCACCATGTTTTCCAGGCTGGTCTCAAACTCCTGGCCTTAGCTGATCTACCTGCCTTGGTGTCCCAAAGTGCTGGGATTACAGGTGTGAGCCACCATGGCTGGCTGTTGTTAATTTCATGATGTCAACATAACTTCATGCATGGTCTCTTTTTGTGTTTTCCTGATAGCAAACTTCAAATTCCCCTTTAAATTAAAAAAATAAATCCAAACCTACCCTTACAGTATCCACAGGTACAATGGGAGTTATGTATTGGGCAGACATTCTCATTTACAAGCAAAATTTCACTGGTTGTTTTTTCTTTTCTTGTCTTTTTTGTTTCAGGACTTGATTTCATTGGGGTTGAGGGGTCAAATTATCCCCGAAAATTTCAGACTGCTCCTGGTATGATACATCCAGGCGCCTAACTGCCCCGGATATTTTTGTAGATTTTTATGAGCTGAAATATCTGTGGATATGTCATTTTTCTATCTTTCTGCTTTTTCTCTTTCTGCCTTTTTCTCTCATGTTTTCTGTGTCCACTTTTCCGTTTATTGAATGAATATTTGACAGTTACATTGATTGCTTTCTGCTAATGGAATGGAAACCCTAGTCTGTTGTTTAGAGCATTTCCTTCTTACTGTTCCTTAATGCTTTCTCAAATCTCTCTTCCTCAGCCATGACCATATACCCGAATAGGAACATATCAATTAGGTATCTACGTTCCTCTTTTCCATCCCAGTTGAAGTCATCAGTGTGCAAAATAAAAATTCTTGCATTGAGAGCCTAGATTAGATAACCTGTTAGATCACATTTAACTCTAGGATTGTGTATAAGTGCTAAATCATCTTGGATTCCATTGAGCCAGGATAAGATGGATGTCAATGAGAAGAAAGTGTGATATCAGTGAAGAGGGAGAAAAGAATGTGGTTTGTAACTTTTCTGTACTGAGATTGGACTTTGGTTTGGAGAATATTGTCATTATTAAGTGATTTGGGATTTCCCTGGTGCAATTTTAATATTTTCCTGGGAAAGTCTTTACAATGAATATATTTTCCTCTAGAAAGTAAGATTTTTTTTCATTATTAAATGTTTAGAAGAATTTCAGATGGGTTTTATAGGTATTAGAATACTTCTTTTCAATGACGCAGTATCTGAATGTCAGAATTTTCATTTCATTCTGTAAGCTTTTTCCAGTAGGAGAGAAGAATTGAAGAGTTATATATTATTCTAGCAAGAAAATAAGGGTGTTCTTGTCCCTTCTTCAGACAGGTTCTTGCTTTTACTATGCCTTTGGCTGAAGGGAAGAATCCTGGTTCTCATAGACATTCTCATCCCTATTAGAAAGGTTGTTTGCTTTTGGATTTCTCCAGTAGAAACTGTATCCCAGCTTTGGTATTACAAGCAAACACAAGGAGAGCGTAGACTCCCATTGTCTGCCATGACCTTAGCAAGTCAGATTTCAAGTTTCTGAGTAGGGTTAGGATGGTAATTAAAATCCATATTTGATTTTTCAATCTTGTTCATTGTCTTTTGAAGAGAACAAATCTATAGAGGCTTTTCTTTTCTTTTTTTTTTCTCCCTGAGACAGAGTCTTGCTCTGTCGCCCAGGCTGGAATACAGTGGCATGATCTCAGCTGACTGCAGCCTCCACCTCCCAAGTTCAGGCGATTCTCCTGCCTTAAGCATCCTGAGTAGCTGGGATTACAGGCATGTGCCGTTCACGCCTGGCTAATTTGCATTTTTAGTACAGACAAGGTTTCATCATGTTGGCCAGGCTGGTCTTGAACTCCTGACCTCAAGTGATCTGCCTGCCTCAGCCTCCCAAAGTGCTATGCTTTCGGGTGTGAGCCACTGTGCCTGGCTGCGGCTTTTCTTACAGTTATATAGTTAAACCAATAAGATCTATAAACTTGACTTCTGCTGAGTAGTATATGCATTTTTAATCCAGTTCTCATAGCAGATAGTTTTCACTGCCCTCAGTTTGGGTTTCAAACCCATCCTTCTTCACTGCTCCTTCACTAACCATTATGTGGTAACCATTTGTGTTTCTCTATCAGTGCTATTATCCTTCTTCAGGCTGCCTGCAGTTTTCTTTTTGTCTTACACTAGGTAAATAGGTGTAGTTTGCATGTTATGGTTTAAATTAGCTGCTGCCATTTCACTGAACAACTAAATCAGACCTGAGGGTGTTAAAGATACTGCTTGGAGCTTTGAGTTGTCATCTCCCCCCACCCCATCCCTGCTCTGTAACAAAAACTGGAAGTAGCTATGAAATCATAATCTTATTAAAACCCTGGTACTCTCAGGTATTTCTTTCTAAGAGTCTTTCCCTACCTCTAAAGCCCAAAAATTTCTTCTGATTGCTAAATTTTAGTCATACTTTTGGCTTCCAAAAAAATTAATACCATAATGTTTTCTACACAGTGCTTCGCACTGGCATTTAATACGTTATGTCACTATTTTTCTTTATTCTCAGGTGCATGGAGGACTGCAACAGAGGAATGGGGGACTGAAGATTGGAATGAAGATGTAGGTATTCCCAGGTCATTCCTCACTAATGCCTTCTATCCCTAAGTGGTGTTTAGGGATAGAAAATGGGTATGTTTCTACCCCTCAAAATTCACCCTTAAGATTCTGACCCAAAACTTTTACATCCAAAATAGTGTTCTGAGCCAGAACATTTCACATATGTTATATGAAGGAGACTGGGCATGAACAGGACTCTGGAACCACACTATGGAAAGGGCAAGTGCACTTGTGTAAGTCCAATATCTGATTGTCGGATTTATCCCAGGAAGAGATTGGTGGTTGGGTAGGGCACGAGAAATGGAGTTAGGCAAGTAGTGCATTTGAGTAACAGCTGCTGGTGGTATCTGACTACTCGGAGCATTTAAGTATTTGCTATAAGGTCCTGTAATGGATTGGCAGTGGATACAAAGTGAGTGTTCTGGTACCAAATCCTCAAACTTGTAATCTGGTTTACTCGGGAACCCTTTTATTTATTTGAAGTCCAACTATGTAATTGTAATTGAGATGAATATGTGTAGACTTGGCTATCTGCCAGCTTGACTCAACTTGGAAACCTCATAGATTGGTGGCACGTAAACAAGCTCTGTGAATTCATTTGAGTACTACCTTGAGTGCAAGAATTTTGCTGATTCCTGGTCACAGTCAAGCTTTTCCTATGAATTATTATGGTTTTCAGTGATCATGGATAAACTCTTGTTTTTACATTTTTAATCTATGTACTTTTCTATACTTTCATGTAGTCAGGCAAGACAGCTTTTGTGATAAGAGAAATGACATGGGAAGACTGTTTTGATTGCCAATTCTGGGTTTTTTAAATTTCAGAGGCATCAGCATCACAGGGTGATTATTTTCTATTGTATCATCAATGAACTAGACTGCTTTGTGAAAATGGGCAAATTATGCTCCTTGCTGAGATTTGGCTTGTCTGCTTAAGCAACTTTCAGAGAATGGTACATGGTGTTGGGTGTTGAGTGGGGAGTGGATTCTCTGTTTTTTAGCGATTTTAATCAAGAAATAAAAACAAAACCCAAATCAACTTTTAATAATAGGAAAAGTTAATCCCTGCATTTGCTTACCTAGGTTTGATGCCTTAAGTAAAAAGACTAGATGACATAAAGTCAATATTAAGGCAAAAATGGCATCTAGTTAAAATTATCTCTGAAAAAACCTTAATTCACCAGTACTTGGGCCTTTACTGCTCAAAAGCCAAAAACGAACTTTTTTTATTTCTCTCTTCATCTTGGTTATGATCTTTCTTTGGGAGGGGTGGGGCTATAAAGGGAGCAGTAGAAGACAAGTGTGATTTGGGTAGAGGTGGGAGTTGGGAACTACAATGGGAAAATATAGACAGATTTTCTTTTCTTTTTTTAAGTGTAGCATGCCTGTAAGTTCAGCATGCATATGATCATGTAACTCCACTATATTTTATTGGGTTCCTTGGTTCTACTCTTTCTTTGGCTGAAACCATTGAGCATATATTGAAGGGTTTGAAAGTCAATCCATTCAGGGTTCCTCAGGGTAGTTTTCTTTTTATAGGGCTTTCACTTTTTCTTGATGTTGAATTCCCCTTACCTATGCCAAGTTTCTAACTGTAGCATCCCTGATACCCAGAGTGACTAATTCCTCTGTTTTCCAGCTTTCTGAGACCAAGATCTTCACTGCCTCTAATGTGTCTTCAGTGCCTCTGCCTGCGGAAAATGTGACAATCACTGCTGGTCAGAGGCAAGTGTGCAGTAAAATTTAGTACCCTTTCTTAAAGACGTCTGCTGAGATAACTAAGGATGAGTGGCATTGGGCTTTATAAATTCCCATGGTGTTGGTAATAATAACAACCAAATTACATTTCATTCCTCTTTGGTTGATTGCGAGACTTCTAAGAGTTAGTGCTAGTTAATCTATTAAATGGAATTTCATATGTTATAATTTTAAAGTTGATACTCCCCCTAAGTAGTGCTTTAATTACAAAGATCAACCTTTCATATTCACCAGCACTGAGTATATAGCTTGTTTTGAAGTAAGTCAGGAAAGAACCAAAAGTAGAAATGTTTTTATTTCTGAAATTTTTTTTTTTTTTTTTTGAGACGGAGTTTCACTCTTGTTACCCAGGCTGGAGTGCAATGGCGCGATCTCAGCTCACCGCAACCTCCGCCTGCTGGGTTCAGGCAATTCTCCTGCCTCAGCCTCCTGAGTAGCTGGGATTACAGGCACACGCCACCATGCCCAGCTAATTTTTTGTATTTTTAGTAGAGACGGGGTTTCACCATGTTGACCAGGATGGTCTCGATCTCTTGACCTCATGATCCACCCACCTTGGCCTTCCAAAGTGCTGGGATTACAGGCTTGAGCCACCGTGCCCGGCCTTATTTCTGAGTTTTTTAGAACTGTTCAGTAGTTTCTTCTGTTCTCTGAGCCCACTGAGTAAAACAGTCATTTTTTTCCTTTGGATCAACAGGATTCAGTTAATAAGTGTTTTAGAATTTGAATCTCTAGGAATCACTGGTAGGAGATGCACTCTTCAGGTAACATTTTTAATCCCTTAGAAACCTCTTGGATTTTTTTCTAGACCTGGGCCTGATAGCTCAAAAATTCAGTTTTGACATTAACTACCCAGAGTTAGTGCAGACCCCACAAGTTGAGGGCTCAGTTCCACAAGACTGCCCTGACTTCAGAGGTTCTGCCAGCCAGCTACAAATTTGGAGGTTCCCATGACCCCCTTATCAAATTTGAGAATTCACTGGAGTGACTCAGAACTCAAGAGTTTCACTTACCATTACTGTTTTGTTTTTGTTTTTGTTTTGTGAGATGGAGTCTTGCTCTGGTCACCCAGGCTGGAGTGCAGTGGCATGGTCTTGGCTCACTGCAAACTCCACTTTGTGGGTTCAAGCCATTCTTCTGCCTCAGCCTTCTGAGTAGCTGGGATTACAGGCATGCACCACCCTGCCCAGCTTATTTTTGTATTTTTAGTAGAGGCAATGTTTCACCATGTTGGCCAGCCAGATCTCAGGTGATCACCCACCTCGGCTTCCCAAAGTGCTGGGATTACAGGTGTGAGACACTGCACCTAGTGCATTACTGGTTTATTATAAAGGTACAACTCAGGAACAGCCTAGTGGAAGAAATGCATTGGGCAAGGTATAAATGAGTGTGTGAGTAGGGCACACAGAACTTGTCCTCTGCAGGTATCTTGAAGCTCTCCAAATCTCATTGTTAGAAATTTCATTACGTAGGCGTAATTGATTAAATTATTAACTGTTGGTGATTGGACTTAATAGCCACCTCCCCTACATCCCTGGAGTTTGATGGGATTGGGAGGGGCTTCTGAAAGTTCCAACCCTCTTACCTGACCTTTCTTTTTCTGAGACAGAGACTCAGTCTGTTGCCCAGGCTAGAGTGCAGTGGCACAATCTTAGCTCACTGCAACCTCTGCCTCCCATGTTTGAGCAATTCTTCTGCCTCAGCCTCCTGAGTAGCTGGAATGATAGGTGCTCGTCACCACGCTCAGCTGATTTTTGTATTTTTAGTAGAGATGGGGTTTTACCATGTTGGCCAGGCTGGTGTTGAACTCCTGACTTCAAGTGATTGACCTACCTCGGCCTTCCAAAGTGTTGGATTCATGGGTGTGAGCCAATGTGCCCAGCCTTATCTGGTCTTTCTAGTGACCAACCCTTATTCTGAAGCTATCTGGGGACCCACCTCATTAACATAAACTCAGGTATGGTTGAAAGAAGCTTATTATGAGTAACGAAGGATACTATCACTTAGGAAATTCTAAATGTTTTAGGAGCTCTGTGACAGGAACAAGGCAAAGCTCAAGTATATATTATACCACAGGTAACTTAGGAAATTTTATGAAAATTGCGGGAAAAAATATCTCCCAAACTGTCCCTTTTCTAAAGCCATTTGAAGATTCCAGTGTTCTGGTATATGGTGGGTTTTTTTTTTTTTTGAGATTGAGTTTGCTCTTGTTGCCCAGGCTGCAGTGCAATGGTGCAATCTCAGCTCACTGCAGCCACCGCTTCCTGGGTTCAAGCCATTCTCCTGCCTCAGCCTCAAGAGTACTGGGATTACAGGAGTGCATCACCACACCTGGCTAATTTTTGTATTTTTAGTAGAGACAAGGTTTCACCATGTTGGTCAGGCTGGTCTCCAACTACTTACCTTGTGATTCGCCCACCTTGGCCTCCCAAAGTGCTGGGATTACAGGCATGAGCCACCACACCCAGCCTGGTATATGGTTTTCTATTTTAGGAATTAGTAATGATAGGTATTCAGTATTAAAATGATGGATAAGTACTTACAAGTTTTGGCTAAGTTATTGAGCTTCAGTGTTAAAACTAGCATTTGATACTTCATAAATTAATGACTTCACTTTAAAATTAACCATTATTATTGGTAACATCAGTGGAATTCAGCTATGTATTGTAGTGGCTCTTATGCATCAGTTATTTTGGGAAGTTAAGCATTTCAAGGCTTTGTGTTTGAGCCCTTTTAGAAGAAACTATTAAGTGGCTTCATTTTGATCTAATCTGATTTGAGTATTGGGGAATGCTAGCATGTTCAGTCATTATTCATCAAGATCCCTTCCCTTCCTCAATAGAATTGACCTTGCTGTTCTGCTGGGGAAGACACCATCTACAATGGAGAATGATTCATCTAATCTGGATCCGTCTCAGGCTCCTTCTCTGGCGCAGCCTCTGGTGTTCAGCAATTCGAAGCAGACTGCAATATCACAGCCTGCTTCAGGGAACACATTTTCTCATCACAGTATGGTGAGTAGGAAACATGGTTTATCCTAATCAAACCTTCCTGCTAATCCTAGCACACATACACAGTTCCTTTAAAAACAGGATTTTGGCAGTTGAAGCATCCTCTTTGTCTTCTTAAGCAGACTTGCATATAGAGATATTTGAATTGGGTAATAGGGGATAGCTCTAAGAGAGGACTTAGTTCTGGACAGACTGGATATTCTTATACAGTAAGTTAACATAATTTATTGAGTACTCATTGTATTGAATGAACACTGTTTGTTACTACTCTTGAGAGAAAGTCAATGACATAAACTTGTCAACAAATTTTAATCCTTTTGCAACCCTTATTAAACTGTGATGGGGGATTGTAGCAGTTCCCCATTTCTTGACAGGGCAGAATTGTCTTACATATTTACTTAAACCAGACATTTGTAGACAAGGCTTCCAGAAACCTATGGTCTTCGCAGTTTTGCAACTTACTAGCTGTGTCTCCATTTCTCTGTAAATGGGGATGAAAGCACTTGTCCTTCCTGTCTTCCCAAAGGTGGCTATACAAGTGTGGTTTCAGTAG
The DNA here is from genome assembly GCA_028533165.1 of Leontopithecus rosalia. NCBI lineage: Eukaryota > Metazoa > Chordata > Mammalia > Primates > Cebidae > Leontopithecus > Leontopithecus rosalia. The sequence goes on along the minus strand of CM052667.1, from coordinate 36,693,423 downwards.
TGGTATTATAAATAACTTAGAGCATTTGTGGCACAGTACTTGTTGACTCAGAGCATTTAAAAAAATCTAAGGTCATTAACTGCATCAAAGGAATTGTTTAAACTAAACAGAGATGCTTCAAGTACCAGTTTTCTCCTAGTCAGTAAGTCCTAAGAAGTACTGCTTTTTTTTTTCTTTTTCTCTCATTTTTTGATGGAGGGATACTAAAGTTAGAAGAGGTAAGCAGACCATGTGTGTGCATGTAATTTTATTTTTCCAGTTAGAGTAATTATTTTAACTAGAAAACTGCCAAGCTAGCCACTAATTCAGAACTCTGTCAGTTTTTAACTGTGGTCTTAAAATTGTGTGTGTGTGTGTGTGTGTGTGTGTTAACTTACTAGTAACATGGTGGTCAATGTCCTGCCACATAGAAAAGGTAACAGGTGAGAAGAGGTGGGGGGAGAAGGGAAATGGAGAGTAGTACTGGGATTCACTAGAAAAAGAAGAAAGAAAATAGGACAAAGGTTGTAAGAAAGTGTAATGAAGAGAAGTAACTACCAACCCTTAAGATAAATGACTGGAAAAGGTGGTTATGTGATCTAAGTCTCTTAATTGCCCTTTTAATGTCTGGAATTGTGAAAATTTATAACCAAATCAGACTTTCAATATCAAAAAGATGTTTTCAACTGGGGACAGTGGCACACTTCTGTAGTCTCAGCTACTCTGGAGGCTGAAGGGGGAGGATTGCTTAAGACTAGGAGTTCAAGACTACAGTGAGCCAAGAGCTTGCCATCATACTCCAGCCTGGGTGGCAGAACAAAACCCTGTTTCTAAAAAAAAAAATTTTTTTTTAGGCTGGTCGCGGTGGCTCACACTTGTAATCCCAGAAGTTTGGGAGGCTGGGGTGAGGAATTGCCTGATCTCAGGAGTTCGTGATCAGCTTGGGCAACACAATAAAATCCCATCTCTACTAAAAAAAAAAAAAAAAATACAAAAAATTAGCCAAGTGTAGTGGCATATGCCTGTAGTCCCAGGTACTTGGGAGGCCCAGGCAAGAGAATTGCTTGAACCCAGAAGGCGGAGGTTGCAGTGAGCCAAGATCGTCCCACTGCACTCCAGCCTGGGCAACAGAGCGAGACTCCATTAAAAAAATTTTTTAAGTAAAAATATCAAAACTAAATATAAATACTGTTGTTTTTCCTTTTTTTTTTTTGCATTACCTGTACTAATCAACATGTGATGTAATGTAATTTCTTTTCCATTGAGAATAAATGTTAGAGGATTGATTTCACTGAAAATTTAATAGAGCTAAATAACAAAGGAGTTCCATTTTATGTATAATACAATGAACATTAGATAATTTTCATTGCTTTTATTTATTTTATTTTGGTATGGAGTTTAACTCTTGTCCAGGCTGGAGTGCAGTGATGTGATCTTGGCTCACCACAACCTCTGCCTCCTGGATTCAGGTGATTCTCCTGTCTCAGCCTCCCGAGTAACTGAGATTACCGGCATGCACCAACATGCCGGGCTAATTCTATATTTCTAGGAGAGACAAGGTTTCCCCATGTTGGTCAGGGTGGTCTTAAAACTCCCAACCTCAGGTGATCTACCAACCTCAGCCTTCCAAAGTGCTGGGATTACAGACTTGAGCCACTGTGCCTACCCCATTGTTTTTTAATACAATGCTTTGTATAATCTTGGGATATAGACTGAAGTGGAAAAAAATTTTTACCTTGAGTTGTACAAACTGTGTGTTTGAAATGGAGTCTCCCTCTGTTGCCCAGACTGGAGTGCAGTGGTGTGGTCTTGGGCTTGCTGCAACCTCCACCTACCGGGTTCAAGCTATTCTGCCTCAGTTTCCTGAGTAGCTGGGACTACAGGCATGGGCCACCATACCCGGCTAATTTTTGTATTTTTAGCAGAGACAGGGTTTCACCATATTGACCAGGCTGGTCTAGAACGCCTGACCTCTGGTGATCTGCCCACCTCTGCCTCCCAAAGTGCTGGAATTATAGGTGTGAGCCACTGTGCCCCGGCTATTGTTTCTATCGTTTTTTTTTGTTTTTGTTTTTTGTTTTTGTTTGTTTTTTTGAGACAATCTTGCCTTGTCGCCCAGGCAGGAGTGCAGTGGCATGATCATGGCTTATTGCACTCTCCATTTCCCAGGCTGAAGTAATCCTCCTGCCTCAGCTTTCTGAGTAACTGAGACTACTGGTGCCCACCACCGTGCCTGGTTAATTTTTGTATTTTTAGTATACAGGGTTTTGCCATGTTGCCCGGGCTGGTCTTGAACTAGGCTCAAGCAGTCTGCCTGCCTTGTCCTCCCAAAGGGCTGGGATTACAGGTGTGACCCACTGCACCCATTCTAGTTTTTTAAGAAAGGACTGTTTGTTGATGATGATGATGATAAAGATGATGAAGTAATGAAGACTAGATTTAATCTCCTTTGAGGCTTTAAAAGACAAGTCAAGTTTGATCTTCTGGACTAGGCTGATAGTTTTACTTAGTATCAGGGAATGACAGGAATCCCACAAAAGCATTAAGAGTAAATTTTGCTTGGTTATCATGCAGTGATTACCATGTACAACTTTTTTTTTTGAGATGGAGTCTTGTTCTTGTTGTCTAGGCTGGAGTGCAGTGACACAATCTCGGCTTACTGCAGCCTTCACCTCCCGGGTTCAAGCAATTCTCTTGCTTCAGCTTCCCTAGTAGCTGGGACTACTGGTGTGTGCCACCATGTCTGGCTAATTTTTGTATTTTTTTTGTAGAGATGGGGTTTCGTCATGTTGGCCAGGCTGGTCTCGAGCTCCTGACCTCAGGTGATCTACCCGTCTCAGCCTTCCAAAGTGCTGCAATTACAGGCATGAGCCACCACATCTGGTCCACTGATTACTCTATAGAACTTGTATCTGCATGGAGAGAACAAATCATACTGGCTTGTTATTTGATTGTCTAGTGCAGAAGTTGGGATGCCCTTTTCCTTCTTGCCTCTGTGGTAGATATTAGCAGCATCGAGATGAGGATCCAGTTAGTTGTTTTTGAGGTTTTTTTAATGAGAAGGGCAAAGACTTTGATGGCTAAAGTAAAATCTTATATTACATTTATGTTAATTGTATTGGTTGATTAAAAAATTCTCCAGTCGCAGAATTTTATCCCTAAGAAGCAGGGTGCAGGAAGTAATGATGGTATAAAACTTACATAAATTTTTAATGGCTCTCTTTTTTGAATGATTACTATGTGCTATGCATGTATTAAGTGCTTTATTTAATCCTCCTACAGCTTTATTAGGTACTATGTTTATTCCTATTTTCTGATGAGGGAAGTGAGGCAAAAAGTGATTAAAAATAAGCTTTTCAAGGTTACACAGCCAGGATTTCAGTCTAAGACAGTCTGACTCTAGGTCCTATACTCACTGGACTATGCTGATACTCATTCTGGTAGCATTCTTTACTTGCCTGATGTATACTAGTTCTCTGTCTGGTTGAGTGTCTTTATGAGTAGCTGAAGAAGGTTACTGGCTGCCAGTTTCTGTCATCTCTTTATTGATCTACAGGTGAGCATGTTGGGGAAAGGATTTGGTGATGTTGGTGAAGCTAAAGGCAGCAGTACTACGGGCTCCCAGTTCTTGGAGCAATTCAAGACTGCTCAAGCCCTGGCTCAGTTGGCAGCTCAGCATTCTCAGTCTGGAAGCACCACCACCTCCTCTTGGGACATGGGCTCTACGACACAATCCCCATCATTGGTGCAGTATGGTGAGAAGATGGGAAGTGACTTGAATCTTTAAAGCACTGGAGCATTACTGTCAAGAGGCTGGCAGGGGGAGGGGGTATAGAATGTGTCCTGAAGTGAAGAAAAGGGGCAGCTAGTTGGTTACCTTCCCACAATGATTTCCCCTAATCAGATAAGCTGAATTCAGAAAGTTGGGGAATAATAAAATTTGAGGCTATATATTTCTCATCAGATTCAGAGGCTGGGTGTGGTAGCTTATACTTATAATCTTAGCACTTTGGGAGACTCAAGCCGGAGGACAGCCTGAGCCTGGGAGTTCTAGAACAGCCTGAGCAGCATGGCAAGACTCAAAAAAATTGTTTTAAATTAGCTGAGCATGGTGGCGTGCACCTGTGGTCCCAGCTACTACAGAGACTGAGGCAAGAGGATTGCCTGAGCCCAATAGGTCAAGGTTGCAGTGAGCTGTGTTCGCACTACTGCACACTAGCCTGAGCTACAGAACTAGTGTGTAGCTAGCTTTCCTTAAAAAAAAAAAAAAAAAAAAATGCCATATACAGAGTTGTAGTCTGTGGATTGGGTTTAAAAAAAATTATTATTATTCTCCCTAGACTTAAATATTCAGTGTTTGAAAATAACATATCCCCTTTAGGTTCATAGGCTTGACTATTTTAAAACCTTATACAGTATGTCTTGACTTAATATCATTGATAGGTTCTTGGAAACTGCCACTTTATGTGAAATAATATATAACCTTTTTTTTTTTAAGACAGGGTCTCATTCTGTCATCTAGACTGGCATATAGTGGCACAGTCTTGGCTCACTGTAGCCTCAACTTCCTGGGCTCAAGCAATCCTCCTGCCTGAGCCTCCTGAGTAGTTGGGACCACAGGCTCATACCACCATGCCTGCCTAATTTTTAATTTTTTTGTAGAGATGTGTTTACATCATGTTGCCCAGGTCTGTCTCGAACTCTTAGGCACAAACCGTTCTACTGGCCTTGGCCTCCTAAAGTGATGGGATTGCAGGCGTGAGCCACTGCGCCCGGCCAGTTTTTTTTTCTCATCAACATTATAATGAAATCAAGTTGAAGGAAACAGTGCTATTCAAAATTGTGTCATGCATTGTTTTTGCTTAAAGCCAGTTTCCAAGCACTTATGGATGATGTTAAGTGAGAACTTGTGGTACTTTAAACTTGGACTATTTGTGCATTCCTGTCTTAAACAGGCAGGGTAATAGTGTTGATTTAATTAGGCTTTATTTAAGGATGGATGTAGGCCAGGTGTGGTGGTTGATGCCTGCAATCCCAGCACTTTGAGAAGCCGAGGTGGGCGGATCACTTGGGGTCAGGAGTTTGAGACCAGCCAGGTTAACATGAGAGAACTGTGTCTCTACTAAAAACACAAAAATTAGGCAGGCATGGTGGTGCATGTCTATAGTTCCAGCTACTCTGAGGGAGGAGAATCATTTGAACCCCAGAGGCGGAGGTTGCAGTGAGCTGAGATTGTGTCACTGCATTCCAGCCTGGGTGACAGAGTGAGACTCCATCTCAAAAAAAAAATGTAATCCTGTGATTGTCACCTCTAAGAAATGAGATTAAGCCCCCCAAAGGAGGACCTGTTTATATGAATTTCTGATTTTTGCAGGCCTCTGTTCATGATGCTAGTGCAGGGTAATAGCATTTCCTTGAGATTCTTCAGCATCTCTGGCTTCATATACTGGGTTTCCTCTTGCAGATTTGAAGAACCCAAATGATTCAACAGTGCACAGCCCCTTTACAAAGCGCCAGGCTTTTACCCCATCTTCAACCATGATGGAGGTGTTCCTTCAGGAGAAGTCACCTGCTGTGGCTACCTCCACAGCTGCACCTCCACCTCCGTCTTCTCCTCTGCCAAGCAAATCCACATCGGCTCCACAGATGTCTCCTGGATCTTCAGACAACCAGTCCTCTAGCCCTCAGCCGGCTCAGCAAAAACTGAAACAGCAGAAGAAAAAAGCCTCCTTGACTTCTAAGGTACTTAGACTTTTAGGTAGATATCATCTTATTGCAAGGAGTTTGGGGCTTGAGAATTGAGATTATAAGGGTGAGTCTGGAAATTTAAATGGGGAAAGGTTTTTTTTTTTTTTTTTGTCTTTAGTAAGGTGGTATTAAGATCATTATTGTCTCTTCTTTTTCACCTTTCTCTATAGATTCCTGCCCTGGCTGTGGAGATGCCTGGCTCAGCAGATATCTCAGGGCTAAACCTGCAGTTTGGGGCATTGCAGTTTGGGTCAGAGCCTGTCCTTTCTGATTATGAGTCCACCCCCACCACGAGCGCCTCTTCAAGCCAGGCTTCAAGTAGCCTGTATACCAGCACGGCCAGGTAGAAGAAACATTAGCCATAACACTACTCTTAATAACCTTTTACTACTTTTTAAATCTCTGGGTGATTTCTAGAACTCTGGAGAGAGCAAGCCTCTTGCATGGGTGAGGGGGGACGTAATCAATCATAGCATTTTGTTGAGTGCTTTACAATAATGTTATTAGGGTTATCTGTAATTAAACAGGTAGAAATCTGCCCCTTAGGGGCTGGTTGCGGTGGCCCACACCTGTAATCCCAGCACTTTGGGTGGCTGAGGCAGGAAGATTGCTTGAGGCCAGGAGTTCAAGACCAGCCTGGGCAACATAGTGAGTCCTTGTTGCTACCACAGAATTTTTTAAATTAGCCACGCTTGGTGGCACATGCTTATAGTTTGAGCTTCTTAATTCTGGAGGCTGAGGTGGGAGGATCATTTTGAGTCCAGGAGTTCAAGATTACCATGATGATTGTGCCATTGCATTTCAACCTGGGCAACAGAGCAAGACCCTGTCTCTTAAAAAAAAAAGTCCCTTGGGAACTTCTAGAATGTCCAAGAACAGTTATGAAAGATGTGTACAATTCCTCTAACAGAATACCTTGGCATCTGCCACAACTAAAAGTGCTGTTGGCACTTCTTCCAGCCCTTTTAGTAGTGTGGGACTTAGGCCTGTGAAGAATGTAACTTTGAATTCCTAAGGAGGAGCCCGTATACCAGCACAGCCAGGTAGAGAAAACATTAGCAGTTGCACAAATTAAAAGGAATTTTAACAGTAGAACCACCAATCCCACAGAAAAAAAAAAAAAAAACTACTGTAAATACTTCTATATATGCAAATTTAAAAACTGGAAGAAATAAATTCCTGGAAACACACAATCTAAAAAGATTGTACCAGGAAGAAATTAAATCCCTCAACAAACTAATGATGAATTTCAAAATTGAATCATTAATAAAAAGCCTACTAACCAGAAAAACTCTAGCACCAGACAGATTCACATTTAAACTCTACTAAATGTATAGGCCCTCTGGTAGCCATCAAGGAAGGCCATCTTAAGCAGTAGAAAATGCTGGATGGATTTTTGGGGGACTAGGCTATTTTTCCACAACCCTTAGAATTTAAGAATACAAATTTCTGGCCCCATTCTAAATCTGTTGTGTCATAATTGCCACAAGTGCATTTGAATATTCTAAAAAGTTTCTCTCGGGAGAATTCGATCAGTAATTTTAAATCTTTTTATTTGTTTGTTTTTGCTTTAGGATGTGGAATCAAGTAATTTTAAATCACATGTGGTTTTTTCTTTTCTTTTTTTTTTTTTGAGACTCAGTCTTACTATATTGCCCAGGCTAGAGTGCAGTGACGTGATCTTGGCTCACTGCAATCTCCGCCTCCTGGGTTCAAGCGATTCTCAAGCCTCAGCCTCCTGAGTAGCTGGGCTTATAGGTACCCACCACCATGCCCAGCATATTTTTATATTTTTTAGTAGAGACGAGGTTTTACCATGTTGGCCAGGTTGGTCTAGAGCTCATGACCTCAAGCAATCCACATGCTTTGGCCTTCTTAAGTGCTGGGATTACAGGCGTGAGCCACCACACCCAGCCCAAATCTTATGTGGTTCTTGAGGGAGCCTAGAGTTCAGAATTCCCTAAAATGAGTGTGAACAAAAGATGGCTTTTCCTGTGCCACATTATAATGTATAGAAGGGACCAAGAATAGTGTATTCTTTATACTGACATTTTAGCCAGTTTTCCTTTTTTTTGTTTTGCTTTTTCTTTTTTTTTTGAGACGGAGTCTCGCTCTTGTTGCCAAGGCTGGAGTGCAATGGTGAGATCTCGGCTCACTGCAACCTCTGCCTCCCAGGTTCAAGTGATTCTCCTATCTCAGCCTCCCAAGTAGCTGTGATTACAGGCACATGCCACGATGCCCAGCTAATTTTTGTATTTTTAGTAGAGATGGGATTTCATTGCATTGGTCAGGCTGGTCTTGAACTCCTGACTTTAGGTGATCCACCTGCCTTGGCCTCCCCAAAGTGCTGGGGTGACAGGCCTGAGCCACTGTGCCTGGCCACCACTTTTTCTTTCAACAGCAGAATGTAGGGGGGAACCAAGGGAGTTTTCTCTTCCTTGAAGACGTTTTTAAGATTAATTCTTAATTCAGGTTCCTGGCACTATAGAAAGTGGAGATTCAGTGTTATCAAGAGAAAATTTTGGTAGATTCTTTTGTTAGTTGCCGAAAAATTTCTTCTTGATTGAAATCAAGTTATTTCACTAGTAGATCTCCACCATTTCCTTAGTATCAGTAGATCTGCTCTGTTTGTTTCTCTGAGATTTCTCTTCATTTTTCACAGTGAATCTTCATCTACAATTTCATCTAACCAGAGTCAGGAGTCTGGTTATCAGAGTGGCCCAATTCAGTCGACAACCTATACCTCCCAAAATAATGCTCAGGGCCCTCTTTATGAACAGAGATCCACACAGACTCGGCGGTACCCCAGTTCCATCTCTTCATCACCCCAAAAGGACCTGACTCAGGCAAAGGTAGTGGTTTCGTGAACCCCTGGGAATTGGTTAGGAGAATAGTGGGCAGAAATCTCTTAAATATTAGTGATTTACTTTTTGGCAAATGGTGCTAAGAAACTTTGGAAGTAGTGATTGGGAAGTTGAAAAAGGCACCTATCTGTGGTCAGTGAATTAAAAGTTCTTAACAGGACCCTGGGAGACTGATGAGCTGGGAAACCATTCTCTTTATACCAAAAATTTACTGTCTCTAGTAGAATCAGTCTCAAGTGCCTGTCCTGTCTTCTGGGAAGATGTGATTGCCAGATTTCTGGGTACCTGTCAGTAGACCTCACCTTGCTATGTCCTGGCATGGTGAGGGAGACAGCACATGCTGGAGGTGATGTGGAGTGACTGTCAGGTGCAGCCAGCGGGAATAAGTGGTGTGGCTGAACTCCTTCCTTACCCAGAAATTACTGGATGTGGACTTTAGGCCTTTCCTGTATCTTTTTTTTTTGCGTTTGGGGTGTCTTCAGCAGTTTGTGGGGTTTCTTTCTGTGACTTCTGGTCACATAGTGTTAGTATATCTTAGTTTTGTTGTTTAATTTTTGTTGCTGTTTTGGTTTTTTGGATAGTCTGCATTATATTAATATTAATCTTTTTTGTTAACTTACAGAGTTTCTTCTAAAGATTTGTTGACCAAAATAAAGCTGAGTCAGTGTTAACTTGCCTTATTCACATGAGTTTGTCTGTTTCTTGCTCTTCTGTTTTTCTTTTTATTTTTTTTACCAGAATGGCTTCAGTTCTGTGCAGGCCACGCAGTTACAGACCACGCAATCTGTTGAAGGTGAGTGTTCTTCAGGCTGTTCCCCTCTAAGTTTCCGGTTTTCTATCTTAAAATGGTGATAATTCATTAGTTCCCTTCATTGGACAAATGAGACCCATGCTGTGTAATTGTTACCTAGAAATAGAAATTTCATTTGACCCAGCAATCCCATTACTGGGTATATATCCAAAGGACTATTAATCGTTCTACTATAAGGACACATGCACACGAATGTTCATTGCAGCACTGTTTACGATAGCAAAGACCTGGAATCAACCCAAATGCCCATCGATGATAGACTGGACAGGGAAAATGTGGCATATATACACCATGGAATATTATGCAACAATAAAAAATGATGAGTTCTTGTCCTTTGTAGGAAGGGTGAACCTGGAGAACATCATTCTCAGCAAACAGACACAAGAACAGAAAATGAAATACTGCATGTTTTCACTCATAGGCGGCGGGTGTAGAACAATGAGAACACATGGACACAGGGAGGGGAGCACTATACACTGGGGTCTATTGTGAGGAACGGGAGGGACAGTGGCGGGTGGGGAGCTGGGGAGAGAGAGCATGGGGAGAAATGTCAGATATAGCTGAAAAGGAAGAAGGCAGCAAATCACACTGCCATGTGTATACATACCTATGCAACTATCTTGCATGTTCTTCACATGTACCCCAAAACCTAAAATGCAATAAAATAAAACAAAAACAAAAAAATATATGGTCCATTGTTAAATAACACACTCTTTTCTTTGGGGTAGCCTTGTTCTGTAGTCACCTCTTTATAGACATTCCCTTTTTTCTGATGAGAGGAATTCCTTTCTTCTGTATTTCTAGGTGCTACAGGCTCTGCAGTGAAATCTGATTCACCTTCCACTTCTAGCATCCCCCCTCTCAATGAAACGGTATCTGCAGCTTCCTTACTGACAACAACCAATCAGCACTCATCCTCCTTGGGTGGCTTAAGCCACAGTGAGGAGATTCCAAATACTACCGCCACACAACACAGCAGGTGATTTGGGGTGAGGATGGAGGTTGGGGTTGGTGATTAGCAATAACAGAGCTCTCTGGTTCTTTCTTATTTACTTGACCTGGCAGAGACCACATTAGCCCTGCTTTTGTGGTAAGTGGGTGACCTCAGAACTGTGGGAAGTGAAGACAGAGGAGGCTTATTTTAATATTACCCTTTCAGCATCCACTTTTGCTTTAACTGCTTACTACCCCTGGCTGGCCATTGTGCTTAACGTATGATCTCAGACATCCTTGGTGTCCCATAGTCTGTATCTTATTTTCTTATTATTTCTTGACTGAAGCTCCAGGTCAGGTAACAATAGCACTGTGGCTGATGATAACCTCTTTTTTTCTGACAGCACATTATCTACGCAGCAGAATACCCTTTCATCATCAACATCTTCTGGGCGCACTTCAACATCCACTCTTTTGGTAAGTGTGATGCTGAGAGGGATGTGTGGTTTTCTTACACTTAAAACTATCCAACCCTAAGATTGTCCCAGGAGAGAATTTTTGAAAATTTCTTCGTGAGGTGGCAAAATAATTGATTTGAGTGTGCAGGAAAAGGAGTAAAGGGATGTTAGGAAACCAAGAGAGGCAGAAGGATCCATAAATACTGAGCTCTGGACCATTCCTAAAAGCTCTGAAAGTGACTTTCTGACTTTTTTTCCCTACCAAATATGTAGTTGGGCTTCGTATGCTTTAATATAAATTCTGGAAGAACATACCTTTCTAACTGGTAGAGCTGTTCTCTTTCCTTGGTCTTGGGTATGCCAAACATGAGTTGTGAAAAGAATCAGTGCGAGGCTGGACATTTTAGTGAAAGTAGATGCCAGGTGAGAGCTTTTGGTCCAAGAGTTAATTTTGTTTTGATTTGTAGCAGCTACTAGTAAAATTAAGCTGAGCTTATAAAGGGAAGGACCCATTTTGGACAAAAGTCTCAGATTTGCCAGAAGTCTGGGGAGACATGAGGGCTAAGGTTCCTTTAGGAACCTCTACTTAAATACACAGTTTCAGGTTTAAAGTCAGAATTCTGGCCAGGTGTAGTGGCTCACCTCTGTAATCCCAGTACTTGTGGAGGCCAAGGCAAGAGGACTGCTTAAGCACAGGAGTTTGAGACCAACCTGAGCAATGTAGTGAGACCTCATCTTCACAAAAAAATTTTTAAAGATTAGCTAAGCATGGTAGTATGCTAGTATAGTCCTAGCTACTTGGAGACTGAAGTGGGAGGATTGTTTGAGCCCAGGAGGCCAAGGTTGCAGTGAGCCAAGATTGCACCACTGCACCCCAGCCTGGACAACAGGATGAGATGCTGTCTCAAAAAAAGAGTAAACTTAGAATGTGTACTTTTTCCTGATCCACAAACTGGTCTCAACTAGTAAAGAAAAGTAGGGGAGAGAGAGAGCTGTGATATATTTTTTACATCTCAACTATCTCTGTCCCTTTATCAACAAATGTTAGTCTCTGGGGAATCTGTCTCCATTTGCTTTGATGTCTTTCTGAACAGGATGATGATGTGCAGTGAGCCTGTTACCATTCTTGCCAAATGAGTCTTGAGGAATATGTAGCTGGAGATTATTTCTAACTACTTTAGCAGAGTGTACTTTAGTACCTTCCCTACTTGGACTCTTTAATTAAGACGTTGACATAATATATTCAGCAGAAGGGATTGTCTTATTTTTGACCCGTGTTGCTAATCTCTTTTCTTCTCTCTTCCACTGCTCCCCCCTTTGAAGCACACAAGTGTGGAGAGTGAGGCGAATCTCCATTCTTCCTCCAGCACTTTTTCCACCACATCCAGCACAGTCTCTGCACCTCCCCCAGTGGTCAGTGTCTCCTCCAGTCTCAATAGTGGCAGTAGTCTGGGACTCAGCCTGGGCAGCAACTCCACTGTCACAGCCTCGACTCGAAGCTCAGTTGCCACGACTTCAGGTAGCCTTGCGTAAGCAGATGGCATTCCTCTGGGATGGAGGAGGTAAGTAATTGTGTGATGGGATAAAAATGTAATTTCTCTTTCAGGAAAAGCTCCTCCCAACCTCCCTCCTGGGGTCCCGCCGTTGTTGCCTAATCCGTATATTATGGCTCCAGGGCTGTTACATGCCTATCCGGTAAGTGGGACTAAAGAATCTTCTTCAAAAGGTGAGGATGCTGTGGCTATTCTTTTTTAGCTCTGGCTTTAGATGTACCCCCGTGAACACTGAAACTTGCACATACTGAAGTCCTGCAGTTGGCTCTATGGAATCCATGTGTATAGATTTTACATTCTGCAAATGTGATTATTTTTGATTTGTGTGTCTGATTGGAGGAAAATTGATATATAAACTGTGTAGTTCAAACCTGTGTTAAGAGTCAACTGTAATTAAGGTATAAAATAAATGAGGGATTGCCGCATGTAAGCAAACCAGTTTTTAATCTTTGCTGTTTTGGAAAAAGTGCTAATGAGCTAAACTGAGGCCAATCCCTCTATTGTGTGTCTGCTCTGGTTTATGCTACACACATGTATGCACATGTGCGTGTGTACAACATGTATGTATATGTGTGATGAGAATATCTGTTTAAAACACAGCTTCTGGACCTCAGAAGCCAAAGGCCAGAATGTTCACCTGGAATCCCTTTCAGTTTCTTATAAAATTATGACTTATTTTATTTTTTGAGATACCTCTTGCTCTTTCATCCAGGCTGGAGTGCAGTGGAACAGTCATAGCTAGCTCACTTCAGCCTTGAACTCCTGGGCCCAAGCAATCCTCTCACCTTAAACTCCCAAGTAGCTAGGACTACAGGTGTGCACCCCTATACCAGGCTAAGGTTTTAAACAGTTTTAGAGACAGGGTCTTCCTATGTTGCCTAGGCTGGTCTCAAAATCCCAATCTCAAGTGATCCTCCTGCTATAGCCTCCCAAAGAACTGGGGTTATATAGGCCTGAGCTACTGCTCCTGGCCCCAAGAATTATTTTCTCTGAGTGTGTTTGCTAGTCTGGCCTGGTCAGAGAAAAGTTTCCTGACTCAATCTGGGACTGTGAGAATAAGGCTGACATTAGTAGCGGCTTTTTGCCGTAGTGTGTCTTCTGGGACCTTTAAGTATTTGGTATCTATTAGTTGAAGGGTATATGAGAAAGTTTTAAAAGGTACCTGTTTCTGCCCTCATAGACGAAGTCTAGATTAGATAATTTCATACCGACGATACATCCAAGTAACACAGTTACACATTTTTAATGTGAAGTCAGTACCTTAAAACCTGAAATTGGAGAAAAGTAAAATATTCTTTCAGGAGGAGATCAATTTTAAGCCAGATTTTGAAGAGTATAAGAGACAGAGACTTGGAGAGTAGAGAGTAAAACTGCTGGTTCGTGTATGTTTACTCTGTTGGTATCAAGAAGCCAGCCTACTAGAATCAGTAGTATTTAGTTCAAGGAAAGCTTCAAGACCTTTCATGAATCATTTAATCTCTTTGTACTTTACTACTTTTCCCTTAAATAAAACTGAAGGAAATAATCTGTCCTGTTCCAACCCAGAATGAGGATGAATGTTCTGTTGAATTAGTTTGTCTCTTAGCTCCTTGGTTTGCTAACATCATGACCAGTTCCCATTATTGTTATATGTCTGTATCTTTCAGCCACAAGTATATGGTTATGATGACTTGCAGATGCTTCAAACAAGATTTCCATTGGTGAGTATGTGGGGTAGAGCTTTGGAAAAAAAAGTGGTCTTAAAATTAGTGTTGGGAGAATTATCTCAAGTGTTCAGTTGATAAGTCACAGACATAGCTCTTTTCCATCCCAGTCCTCCATACACTCTGATTTAAGACATATTAGAATATAGGAATTTGGGGGAGGCTTTCCAACAGAAGGTAACCTTTTTTTTCTTTTTTTAAATCAGAGTTGTGACATCTTAGTAAATATATTTTAACCTAATCTATAGCCCAGTAAAGTACTCTGGAGCTCTCAGGGTGCTTTTTGTTTGTCTCACATACTTTGAATTATGGAATGATCTGTTTTCTCAGTAGAATAAGCTTGGTGTAAACTGGTAGGGATGACACCTAGAGGGTTGAAAATATTGGTCCTGATGGACTTTGATATATTCTCAAGTGGGCATACCCGTAGACCTTGCCTGACTGTGTTCATGGTCAGGTAGGGGGGACAGTGTATGCAAGAGTAATGTGGAGTTTGTGCTAACTCTGGCCAGCTTAATCAGTGACTGGATGAATTGCACAACTCTCACATTCTTGTGTTTCATCCTCTGTGAAAATAATTCTCATGCTGCGAAATGAGTGAGATTGAATCTCTGCTCTTTTTTTTTTCTCTCTTCTAGGATTACTACAGCATCCCATTTCCCACACCCACTACTCCGCTGACTGGGAGGGATGGTAGCCTGGCCAGCAACCCTTATTCAGGTAGGATTGGGATGGGGCTAGATAGATAAAAAGGGAGATAGTGTTGGGATTGATGGCAGAAACCTGATGGGTAGCAAGAAGGGACGTGCTAAAACAGGATTAGTAGATTCAGAATCCTGCTAAAGTTGGGCATGTCATGGCTTTTCCTATGTATTCCACTTTCTGTTGTCTCCCTGTGATTTCTAGATGGTATCTTAGCCAGGCATGGTAGCACACCTGTAGTCTCAGCTACTTGTGAGGCTGAGGTGGGAAGATTGCTTAAGCCTAGGTGTTCAAGACCAGCCTGGGCAACATAGAAAGACCCCATATCTTGACTTAGTTTTAAGCTTTTTCTAGGAAGTACAGTTGATGTGGTCTTCTCTGCTCATCTCTGTCCCTTTATGCTGCTCACAGTGGCAATCTCACTGCCTTGCTAGGCTTGGGGCCTTCTTTTACCTGACCTGTCATTGTCCTCATTGACTTATCATTTTCCCTGATTCATCATTATCCTTCAAATCCAACATGGGGATATTCCCCATGGAGAAGAGGGGAGGGAAGAATGAGGAAGATGAAAGAGAACATAAGTGGGCATAGAAATTGTGCAGGTACCTTATTCCGAGAGCCTGCCTGTCTCTGCCGTAACTGTGAATGACTGTGTGTCTGCACAGTTATTTAACAATAGATCTTGACTTCCAACTGTGCTAAGTGTATGCTGAGCAACACTAATTGGAGCCACTAAGAAATGTAATTCAAGGAATTGAACTTTAACAGTCTTTGAACAGGATCTCCTGGAATCATAGGAAACCAGAAGAGGTAATTCTACGTTGGTATTGGGGTTAAAGAGGCAGGTACATTTAGCCTCTCCTGTCACAGGTGACCTCACAAAGTTCGGCCGTGGGGATGCCTCCTCCCCAGCCCCGGCCACAACCTTGGCCCAACCCCAACAGAACCAGACGCAGACTCACCACACCACGCAGCAGACATTCCTGAACCCGGCGCTGCCTCCTGGCTACAGTTACACCAGCCTGCCATACTATACAGGGGTCCCGGGCCTCCCCAGCACCTTCCAGTATGGGCCTGCTGTGTTCCCTGTGAGTACCTGGTTTGGTCTCTCCTTGTGGTGAAGGATCCTAGCACTGGACACTATCCTACCTGCTTTTAAGGCTGGATGACTTTTTAATAATGAATGAGGAAGAACAGTTTCCACCTCTGGACTGTTTGTGGCCTGGTGCAGGGTGGTGGGGGAAGGGGGCTGGAATTGGTGGGTTACAATAGGGATTGCCTAGTCTTAGAATTTGCCAAAGGGGGAATATGATACCATACAGCTTTGCTTCACTCAGATTCATTCATTCCCTGCTGCCATTGCCCCTTTTTCTTCTCCAAACTACCATTTCTTGACTTCATTGGTAGATTCTGGAACTATTAGGAGCTAATTTCACTAAGCATCAGGATAGGTAGACATCTGAATGTCCAGTCCTTGGAGCTAGTCAAGTGGGACAGATGGTATTCTGCTGCTATTTCACTGCAATTCTGGCCTTTTTGCTCTTTAGGTGGCTCCTACCTCTTCCAAGCAGCATGGTGTGAATGTCAGTGTGAATGCATCGGCCACCCCTTTCCAACAGCCGAGTGGATATGGGTCTCATGGATACAACACTGGTAAGCTGACTTTGTCCCTGGCTCAGTGGTAGCTGTGGGGTGTTACTGGATAAATTTCAGGGAGGAAGACTTGGTGATTGAGAAAATGGGGTTGGTGAGGGTGTGCCACTACCCCAGGTATGATTGTTAATGCTTGACTGACTTGGGTATCTGTGGGAGCAGCACCAACAGAGGAGCTTGATACTAGGACATGTGTCCACTATTTGTGACGAGAATGCCCAAGAGTATGTATCGGCTTTTAGAATATGTTGGATGGCAGTGGGTGGGAAATAGGGCAAGAAGCCCCAAGAGTCTGCTGAAATGTCAGTGGAGGCAAGTATTAATATGTATGGCACTGATGGTACAAAAGGGGGTATATTCACTGAGTAGAAGGATTAAATGGGTTCATAGCTAACAGACTATGGTAGGTTTGGCTTAAATCATTTTGTAGTACTACTTCTACGTCCTTTTTTATTCCCTAGCTAGAAGACCTAAACTGTGGAGAAAAAGGAGTAGGCGTGACTATTACTCAATAGATTGGGAATTGGACTGGGAGAGTTGGGCCTTTAGGTTCCTTTATTTGTATGGCTGGTCTCTTTGCAAAGTCCGTTTGCGTATGCGATGGCAGGAAGGGAATTGTAGGAATCCTCTGGATGGGTACTTACCTAAAAGATACTTAGCCTCTCCCTTGCTTCTATACCTGAGATCTGTGCTCTACTTTTGGAGGACAGGGAATGAGAAGGAATCTGAATAATGTAATTCTACTTTTTCAGTGACTTGTAGCTGAATAGAGGAGGAGCAGGTTTCTCTGACTGCTTAGGGTTGGGGATGGGGGTTGTCCTTCAAAACTATCAGCTCAGTTAGTTTCATGGTGCTTTAGATAGAGCAGCATGTGTTCTTCACCCTTATATGGGCTCTGGGTGGGTCAGTTGCCCACAGTTTCCAATAACTGGGAAGACTACAGTAGGCAGTAAGGTCTAGGAACTGACAGCCAGGTGGAACTTTGAACTGTGCTGTATGAGTTAGAGTGGGTCATGAGTTAAACAAATCCTGAGAAACCCCATTGAGATTTAATAATATATTCAAGAGATTTAATAATATGTAGACTCCTTGTGGCTACCTGTCTCACCGAGTAGGGTCCACCCTAATTCTTGGTGGGAGGATGATAAGCTTTTTGACTTGGAGTGGTGGTCCTATTCTGAGGGCATCAGGTTGAAGCCTTAGTTGAACCAGGTTAACGAATTTTAAGAGGCAGGTGATTGATAATATTAACGAATTGGCATACCTGATTCTAGAAATCCCAGCTTCTTGCCTCCCTTAAGAATTCAGGAACGTATTATTATCAGCCCTTGAGAACCCCCAGTTCCCAACCCCACAAAGGGCTTTTGTTATTCCATTCATTTATTTTTATGTATTTGATTCCTTTTAGGAAGAAAATATCCACCCCCTTACAAGCATTTCTGGACGGCTGAGAGCTAATTTGGCCCAAGGCTGGGGGCTATGTTTTGTGTGTGTGTATAAATTTGCACTGAAGTCTTGTTTCAGAAACCAGACCACTGAGGAGAGCCTGCTGAGCTGAGGCCAAGGCCTGCGTGGCTTGGGGAAATGAGTTGGTGGATACCTTCTGGGCTTTTGAACTTGCCCCTCCCCCATTTCCCTCTTCCCCATGTGTCTGATCCTGTCTTACCCATTTCAAGTTCAAGCGGTGCAGCACCTTCGAAGCATCAATGCACACACCTGCTGTTGCTTTTGATTTCTGGAAGGCATGTAGTTTCAACTTGTAACAAAAATATTTGTAGTCTTCAATAAACTGTGGTATTTCTTTAGCTAACTCTGGCGTTCTTTCCGTGCATGTCTTTCTGGACACTAGGAACCAATGCTGTGCTGTGGATGAAGGGTGGAGGGTGGCCTTTTAATCAAAATCCAGCATAGCCAAAGAACTATTAATTTTTCAGTATGCTGGTTTTATAAAGGTGGGGGGAGGGGAAACAGCCTCAGTTTCCAGCCGGATGATTGGTTGGTAAAGGAAACTATTTGTAGAAATCCCTGATTTCCATGCTTATGTTGCTTCATTTTTCCATTTAGAGCTTTCCTTTGCCTCTTATGTAAGCAGTGGGGAAAGGACAAAAAAGTTTGGAGTGTCATGTCCTGGTGAAAGGCAAAAGATAGTGTTCAGAGCTGTTAGGGAAGTATCTTCCAAAGTTTAATTCCCACATCTGGTTCCTAAAAGCCAAGTGGCTGAGATCTGATAAAGTCATTAGTGATCAGCTAGTTGATGACTCAGGCTCTGTGGAGACTGCGCTAGCCTGGAACATTGTTCTTAGTCCCTTGATGGCTTTTCAGAGATCGTGGATTATCAGTTTTGCATTTGTGGGTATAAGCTAAGGACATGTGGGAGTGGTTTGGTCAGACATCTTGACTGGAAATGCTAATTCCCTCCCAGTCCAGATAGTATATACCATTAGCCCTTTGTTTATAATGTAAAGTTAACCTGGACAGTGAGATCACCACGCTGGATTGATTAGAAACCAAAGTATTCAGTTTTCCTTGTATTTGTTCTCAGCCCTTTGGAGTAATTTTGCTCTGTGGAGTGTGACCACCTTTCCCAGGGGCTGCCATGCTGGGAGAGATCAATTCATGTTTCTCTTCCCTGCTGCCCACATGGTATTGGTATTTTCACTGTTTGGGGATACATAGGGGGTGTTGATAGGGGAAGGAGAACAAGAGAACTCTGTAGCCTAAAGATCTTTCTAATAATTGGTGAGGGGTAGTGAAATCAGTACCCATTATTTTCTAGATCTCTAATACTCTAAGATTGTTATGACCACTACAGAGTATTACGGTTCCTATATCCCCAGTCCCTTCAACTTCATATCCAAGATAAGGCCTCTGGACTAGAAGCTGTTTTTAGCCTAAACTCTGGAAAGAAGGAGATCAGGTAGGGGCACACTGGAGCTGAATTCCTCCCTACCACTGAGCTTGAGAATCCAGTTAGTCATTTCTTCCGTCCAGTATAGGCAGCCTAGCCTCACTTTGCAGAGGGCAAGTGTGCTTTTTTTGTTTGTTTGTTTTTTGCCTTTGCAGTAAAGATAAATTGTCTCTTGGTTTGTTTTAAAAATGTTCTACTTATATCCTGTTTATTCCACCTTTACTCTCAAACTTTCCACATGAACTTACTAGCTTAAGCCTTTTCCAAACTGAACTTCCTGTTCTTAAAAGTTATGCCTGTTACCTAGTGATTTGCCATATGGGCACCTCAGGTTTGAAAAATGAACGGAAAAAG
The DNA here is from genome assembly GCA_028533165.1 of Leontopithecus rosalia. NCBI lineage: Eukaryota > Metazoa > Chordata > Mammalia > Primates > Cebidae > Leontopithecus > Leontopithecus rosalia. The sequence goes on along the minus strand of CM052667.1, from coordinate 36,673,757 downwards.
TACCCCATTAGCTCCTTTAGATATTCCTCTATCATTCCCTTCTTTTATTTCAGTGTCTTTAAATTATAGAGAGTTGATGCTTTTGAGATGAGGAAGTATTTTCTCTTGCTTGGTTTTCTGTAGTTCGGTTTTTTTTCCTAGGAACTATCTGGACTTAGGTTGTTGGGAGGGTTACCACTTTGAAAGTGACTGTTCAAGGTGGACTAAGTGGAAGGCTGCCTTTGTCTGAGGCATTGGGAGGATTTGGGTTCTGGAGTTTGAATTGCGGGTGAATGGAGGATTCCTTATTTGTGAGTTGGCCACTCTAGTACAGTGCTTTTAAAACACTTTTCCATCAGTTTTCCTGACAGCAGAGGAGAAGGGATGTGTACCTCAGGGGAAAGATCCAAGAGCATAGACAGTTTTTCTGAAGCTTCATTTTATTTTTGTAAGAACTAATACATCTTTTTAAAATCATGCTTTATATTTCTGAATTACTTTTCTTCAAATCTTTGTTTAAAAATGGAAAGTTTAAACGATGCTAGATAATTTATTCCATGGCTTTTCCTATCTCCTTGACCCAATGCCTTATACCTCAGGTGGTAGAGAATCTAGTATGAGTATCTGTTTGAGGAGCACACATTAAAACGAGAGGTTGTACTACTCTGATTTCCTTAAAGTTGTAGAGGTTGGTAGGGAATTTTTCAACAGGAATGTGAGAATTGGGGTATGGGTTAGAGCTTTTATCTTATGGAGAAGCTGAAGTTGTATACTGAAAATGACATGTGGTTTTTGTGTTCCACCTAGGCTATAGGTGATGGCCTACTCCTGTCTACCTATCCCTCCCCACCCCACTGCACGCAGGCTTAAATTGTGTACATGGGAGTTCATCTTTATGCCAGGCCTTTACATCTTAAGTTTAAAGATTTATTCTAGATGCTCCAAGACTAAAAAAGCTGAACTGAGCTAAGGCTCTGAGAATGAGAGTGCCCTTGGGGATTAAAGTGGACTGCTCCTTTAGTACTTATGCAGTGGAGGCATGGATTTTGAGCCCAGAAATGTCTCTTCAGGAAGAGAAAGGGCCAGAGAACCTGAGTCTCCAGGAATACAACTGAGTGGAGTTTGAGTGGATTGATTTGAAACAGACATTAAAATTAAAAGTTTATTATATTACTGCTAGACTTTGGCACAGAAATGTTTTGAAAATGGTATATGCTAGTAAGGTTTGCTCATATCCCCTTGCCCGCCAAAAAAACAATTTACATGTAGACTCAACACACACCTGGAAAGGGCCAAAGAACCCTTAGGGAGCTTTCTGTGTCATGAATTCTTACCTCTCAGGACTAACTTGAAGCTGGAAATCCTACCAAAATTCCCTTGCAGTGCTATAGCTAGAAAGGCTACAGCTATCACCTCATCCCAGAAATAAGGGCCAGGCAGCTAGCTGAGCTAATCCTCCTGTCTGTTTCCTCCTCCCCTAGGTGTTTCAGTCACCTCCAGTAACACGGGCGTGCCAGATATCTCGGGTTCTGTGTACTCCAAAACCCAGGTAGGTGCCTGGCTCTGGACAGAAGTGGAAAAGAGATGGACATAGAGATGGACATAGTAGAATTGCAATGATAGAAATATAATGGATAAGAACAACCCTAGGAGAGGTGTCAGGAAACCCATCCTACTTTCTCTAAATGAAAGGTCTTCTCTAGACTTCACTTCCTCTAAGAAGTTAAAATTGAGCCCTCTGAGAAAAACACAAGAGAAGTGTAATAGGAAGGTGAAGTGTGGCAAATTGTTTAATGTGTTATGATTTACTGTGTAACTCTCCTGACCCCTTTTCCTACTTAGTCCCAACCTTTTTCATAACTTTTCAATAGAATGAGTATGAGAGTGACAGGAAACTAGTTCATTCCATTCATTGAGTAAATCTATAACAGTGGGAGTGGGAAAGGAGACAGCCTAGCAACTAATGAAGCATTTGAGTGATCCATAGATTTGTTACGTTGCTTTTATCCCCTATCACCATAAATAAGTTTGCTATAAAGCACTGGGGAACTGGGGGAAGTACTTGATGGCCAAGACCTTCAACACTTCAAATATCTCAGTATGTATTTATTTCTTTTGAAATATCCAAGGAGTTTTTCCTTTTTTTTTTTTTTTTTCAAGGAATATCAGAAGGGGTAGGGACACTATTGGTTTGTTTATTTGAGATAGTCTCAAGAAATCACCCAGGCTGGAGTGCAATGGTGCAATCTCAGCTTTCTAAGTAGCTGGGGCTATAGGTGTGTACCACCAGGCCTGGCTAATTTTTTTTTTTTTTTTTGATAGATACAGGGTTTTGCCATGTTTCCCAGGCTGGTCTTGACCATCTGGGCTCAAGCAATCCACCCACCTCAGCCTCTCAAAAGTGCTGGAATTACAGGTGTGAGCCACCTTGCCCAGCCTGGAGTTCTAATTTCTATCCAACTCTGGGAGCAGGAATGCCAAATTTCATGATGTCCAAATATGACATTAATTTTGTTGTTGTTTTTTGATACAGTCTTGCTCTGTCACCAGACTGGAGTGCAGTGGCTCAATCTTGGCTCACTGCAACCTCCACCTCCCAGGTTCAAGCAATTCTCCTGCCTCAGTCTCCCAAGTAGGTGGGGTCTACAGGTGCACACCACCATACCCAGCTAATTTTTGTATCTTTAGTGGAGACGGGGTTTCACCATGTTGGCCAGGGTGGTCTGGATCTTTTGACCTTGTGATCTGCCCATCTCAGCCTCCCAAAGTGCTGGGATTATAGGCATGAGCCACTGTGCCTGGCCGACATTCAGTTTTTTTACAAAGTGCTTTCACATTTCATCCAAGAAAGAAGTTACTTGGTGGGTTTTTTTTTTTTTTTTGAGATGAAGTTTCACTCTTGTTGCCCAGGCTGGAGTGCAGTGGCGTGATCTCGGCTCACCGAAACCTCTACCTCCTGGGTTCAAGCAGTTCTCCTGCCTCAGCCTCTCGAGTAGCTGGGATTACAGGCATGTGCCACCACGCCCAACTAATCATATATTTTTAGTAGAGATGGGGTTTCTCCATGTTAGTCGGGCTGGTCTCAAACTCCTGGCCTTAGGCAGTTGGCTCACCTGTACCTCCCAAAGTGTTGGGATTATAGGCATGAGCCACCTCTCCCAACCTTTTTTTCTTTTCTTTTTTTTTTGGAGACAGAGTCTTCCTCTGTTGCCCAGGCTGGAGTACAGTGCAGGGGGGGCAATCTCAGCTCACTGCAACCTCTGCCTCCCAGGTTCAAGCAATTCTTTTTCCTCAGCCTCCCAAGTAGCTGGGATTACAGGCGCAGGCCACCACGCCCGGCTAATTTTTTTTTTGTATTTTTAGTTGAGACGGGGTTTCACCATGTTGGCCAGGCAGGTCTTGAACCCCTGACCTCAGGTGATCTGCCCACCTCAGCCTCCTAAACTGCTGGGATTACAGGCGTGAGCCACCATGCCTGGCCCATTTGGTCTTTACAACAGGTTTGTAGCATCCCTGTTTTACATCTGAGGAAACTGAGACTAGAGATTGAGTAGTTTGCCCAGGTTCATACAGCTATTAAATAAGAGCAGAGCTGAGACTGAAACCTGAATATGTGACTTTAGATGTACTCTGCCTTCTGTGACACCATGCTGCTTTCTGAGGGTTGGGGAGCTTGAATTGAGGAAAATCCCAAGATTAGTTTGCTGATCCCTTTTACTCTGTCTCCTCCTGGCCTCCTGGATAGCAGTCCTTTGAGAAACAAGGTTTTCATTCCGGTACTCCTGCTGCTTCCTTCAACTTGCCTTCAGCCCTAGGAAGTGGGGGCCCCATCAATCCGGCCACAGCTGCTGCCTACCCACCTGCCCCCTTTATGCACATTCTGACCCCCCATCAGCAGCCACACTCTCAGATCCTTCACCATCACCTGCAGCAGGATGGCCAGGTAATAGCCCTTTCCCCTCTCTACTTTCCCTTCCTCTTCCTTCCTATCCCTTAAAACTGCCTCCCCTTTCCTTTTCTTACCCTTCCTCACCACCGCCTTCACCCAATCCCTCCCCAGCGCCAGTCATGGGCACACAGCACATACAGACACAAGCGCACATAACACGAGCGGCCGGCAAAGGAAATGTCAGAGAAGGGGGCAGATTGAAACCTTTTTTGCCCAATTCCTTTGGTGCCCTTTTCCTCCCGTGCCACAGTTGTCCTCATCCCATCAGACCTGGGTCACACCTCCCCTCTTACCTCTCCCAGCCTTCCCTCTTCCCTGACATTTTAGCTTTCCCTTCTAATGGTGGAGTTCTATTGTCAAAGTTTGTCCCTTTATTTTCCATATATCCTGGTTCTGCCTCAGCTACCATATTTGCAGATGATTCTCTGTTGCCAGCGCCAGCAGGAGGAGCAGGTAATGAAATTAAATGATGATATGCTTGAACCCACTCCTTTTCAGTCCCCATTTCACCTCCACAGCCTCAGGGAACTTGAAAAGACTGCGCGGTCACAAATCGGGATACACAAACACAAACACCTTGCTGAGCTCTCTGGCCTCCCCTTCCTCTCTCCTCCTCCCCTCCCCAACACCCTCTTTATCTTTGTACCCTCCCCCAACTGTGGAAAACATTTGGTTACCAGAATGGAAAAGATTCTTGGGGCAGCATCTGGAGCCTGAGGCCTGAGACTGCCTCTCTCATACCTACCTGAAATGGGCTCACAGATGTGATGTGAGGTAGGGGTGGGGATCTGGGAGCCGATGCAAGTGGCCTCTTGAGAGCTCCATTAGAGGTGGCTGGAGCCACCTATAGGTAGAATAAGGGCTTCCTTCCTCCTAAAGACAGCTTTCCAAATTGAGGCATTCATGGGGATCAATGGAAATGAAATTACCTTGTGATGACTCATCTCTTCAGAGCAGGGAGAGAGGTGGGGTAGTGGGAGAAGGTAGAATTGAAATTGAGTGGAACTAACTCACTACCTTGTCTCCAAAGGTATCTTGCCCTCTTCATCTTTTCCCTATTTAAAAGTCAAAAATGCCTTCCTGCTTATAAGAAAGGGGCTTCAGCAGCTACGCAGACCAAATTTTCTATGGTTCTAATAGTAGTGAGGGGAATGGGAGAGCAAGACAGCTTGCACATCTCCTCCTGAAGATGTTACAAATTTGTACCACTAACTAGACACCTTTTTCCTCCCCATCATCCTCCCATTCCCCTGCAGACGGGCAGCGGGCAACGTAGCCAGACCAGCTCCATCCCGCAGAAGCCCCAGACCAACAAGTCTGCCTACAACAGCTACAGCTGGGGGGCCAACTGAGGCCCTGACCCTCTTCTCCCGGTCCCATCTTCTGAGAGGGCTTCTCAGCCTGGAAACTATGGAAACAGCATCAAAGAGAAAGGAATGTGGGGGGTTTCCGCTGCCCCCCCACCCCCAGCGGCCCACCCCATGCCTCAGCTTCATGTCAGTCCCATTCCTATACCGTCCCCACCCTGTTGTATGTATTATAGGATTTGTATTTTCTCCTTTTTTTCTCCCCCTTCCTTTCCTTCGCCCCTCTTGCATTCAAGATTATGAAACTTTGCTGTGGGCCCTGCGCTTCCTTTGCTTCCTCCTGTTCACCCTGGTGGTGTACGGATGAGGTGGGGAGGTGGGACCCCCAAATATATATCAGCCCAACAGCCCTAAGTCTCCTTTATTATTAGGACAACAACAATAACAACAAAAAAAATGGCGTCATGAATATGAACAGCATTGTCAGATGAATTAGTTGAAGTGTTTTTTTTTTCTTTTTTTTTTTGTACTGTGTCCTCAAATTTAATGGATTAATGTGTCTTGTATATATAAAAAGAAAACCTCTACCTTCAGCCTCTGCCTATTCTTGCTCCGTCTAGGACATCCTCAATTTCGTCGATGACCAGCTTGGTGAATAAGTATTACTGTACCAACTGGGCCTCCTCTAGCAGGCCTCTGAAGGCAGTGGAATAAAATGAAATCTTCGCCCTTTAAGAACTGACCTTAATGTGGTAGTAGTATCTTGTCCTTGAGGCGATTCCCTTCCCTTCACCCCTAAGACTTTCACAACCTGGTGACTGGAAAGAACCACCACAAATCTTCATTTCCTCCAGAAACTGCTACATCTACAGCTGATTTCAGGCAGCAAAGGGAGAGGGATAGAGGAGATTGGGTGGAAAATGGAGAGGATCAAGAAGGAGCTGGGACTATTTCAAAGAAAAATGGCTTTACAGAGTTTTAAGTATGACTTAGATGGGTCCAGGCAAATAAACTAAAAAGAAGTGAAGGCAGCATGTATCGTCTGGCAGAACTAAATCTTGGAGGGGGTGAGGGATAAAAGACTACAAACTGGGGCTGGGCACGGTGGCTCATGCCTGTAATCCCAGCACTTTGAGAGGCCGAGGTGGAAGGATCACCTGAGGTCGGGAGTTCAAGACCAGCCTGACCAACATGGAGAAACCCCGTCTCTACTAAAAATGCAAAATTAACCAGGCATGGTGGCGCATGCCTATAATCCCAGCTATTTGGGAGGCTGAGGCAGGAGACTCGCTTGAACCTGGGAGGTGGAGGTTGCGGTGAGCCGAGATTGCACCATTGCACTCCAATCTGGGCAACAACAGTGAAACTCCGTCTCAAAAAAAAAAAAAAGACTACCCATTGGGTACAGTACATTGCTTGGGTGATGGGTGCCCTAAAATCTCGGAAATCACCACTAAAGAACTCATCCATGTAACCAAACACCACCTGTACCCTAAAAACTATCAAAATAAACTAAGCCTTGGGGCCCATTCCCCCTAGGAATGGACTACTGTAGTAGTTGCTTCTTGGGTGCTTTTCTGTGAGATAGCTATATCCAATCCTTAAAGAGTCTAGAGAAAGGTCTGGCCTGGAGATGGGGTACAGGGAGAGACAGGTGGAGAGGCTTTGAAAAATAAATGATACAACAGTAAACAAAATAAAAAAAAAATGAGGCCAGGCACGGTGGCTGATGCACTTTGGGAGGCTGAGGCGGGTGGACTTACAAGTCACGTGCGACTTAACAGCTGAGGTCAGGAGTTCGAGACCAGCCTGGTCAACATGGTGAAACCCTGTCTTTATAAAAAATAATAAAGGTAGGGCTTGGTGGCTGGGGCCTATAATCCCAGCTACTCAGGGGACTGAGGCAGGAGAATCACTTGAACCCGGGAGGGGGACATTGCAGTAAGCCGAGATGGCGCCACTGCACTCTAGCCTGGGAAACTATCTCAAAAAAAAAAAACAAAAGGGACACTTTTTTATAGTCCCCAGTTTGTCCCTTCTCAGGATTCAACTAGCTTCCTTTCAGTTGCTTTCTTAAAAATCCTTTGGTTGGTTGGAGACAGAGCCTGCTTAGAAAAAAGAATCCTGGCCGGTCGCGGTGACTAGCGCCTGTAATTCCAACACTTTGGGAGGCCGAGGAGGAAGAATCACGAGGTCAGGAGATCGAGACCATCCTGACTGAAACCCGTCTCTACTAAAAATACAAAAAATTAGCCGGACGTGGTGGCACGCGCCTGTAGTCCCGGCTACTCGGGAGGCTGAGGCAGCAGAATCGTTTGAACCCGGGAGGCGGAGGTTGCAGTGAGCGGAGATTTCGCCACTGCCACTCCAGCCGGGGTGACAGACTCCATCTCCCCACCCCAAAAAATCCTGTATGGTTATAACAAACTCCCTAGTAGCTACAGAGATTGGGAATTCAATACTAGAAGGAGCTTGGAGAAACATTTTTTTGTTCATCCCTCTAACAGCAGACATCACCCAGGTCAGTCAAAAGCTCCCGAGTAAGGGGCGAGGTGGCTTCGGCGGTGAGGCTGGCCAGCACCGGGCGTGGGGTTTGAGGGATGCCCTCAAGCTGGCCCATTTGTGCGACTGGGAGGCCCTCTGGCGGCTTTATCCGGGTGCCGTCCAGAGTCAAACCCTCGAAATTGCTTTCCGGACCGAGTTGGTCTGCAGAAAGGAGAATAGTTTTAGGAGGAAGGCGGTCATAGGTAAACTGAACGTCCGTCACGCCCACTCCTGTCACGGAAACTGGCCTCCGAAAGGTGGGGTAAAGATAAAGCCTCTGAAAGTTGAAGAAGACCTTCCGCCCTGTCTCCCTTTCACGTGCGACTTACAGTCTTTTACGACACTACCGGATCGCGCGCGGGCTTGCTTTCCGGCAGCGTGGGCTGACGTCTCGCTCGTTTTCCTGCAGGGCTGCACAGGTTTCCTCCTGCGAATTGGCCACTGGAGGGGTTTAAATGTTCGAGTACCAATACGGGAATGAGCCTCTTTGATCTCTTCCGGGGGTTTTTCGGCTTTCCTGGACCTCGGAGGTGAGAGTAGGTCCGGGTCGGACAAGGGTGCGGTCGTCTGAGAAGAGTTTGACCCCTTACGCCTTATTTTTGGGAAAACATCCTCTGGCCTACTCCTTCAACCCCTGTGAAGTCGTAACATTGAGCACTCGCCCCGCCACAGTAACGAGGGTGGTCGTTAAGAGGAGAAACAGCAAACTAAGCCTTTCTCCAACCTGGGGTGATGCAACAAGGACCCGGGCGGGGAAGATAATTGGGGTCTGGGGAAGAGGATAGGGGGCTTGTGACCAGGACCTTGGGAGAGAGGGGAGGGGCTGGGGCACACTTAAGGAAAACTGGGGAATGGTATTTGAAGGGAGTTGCGAGCTGAGGTCTGACTTTGATAAAAAACAAAACCAGAACTGTCGGCCATTGTATTAATGTTTTGATGTGGCAGCCAGCTCTCGGACCCTCTCCCCAGCTTCCCAGATCGCTTGCTCTTGTCCTACTTTGCCACCCATGAGTTGATTTTATGGCGTAAGTCGTGTTGAAATCTTGGTGGCCAATCTGCCTCCACTCTCAGTCACAGAGATCCCTTTTTTGGAGGGATGACTCGAGATGAAGATGATGAGGAAGAAGAGGAAGAAGGCGCATGGGGCCGTGGGAACCCCAGGTTCGATAGTCCTCAGCCCCCTGAGGAATTTGGCTTCAGCTTCAGCCCAGGAGGAGGGATACGTTTCCATGATAACTTCGGCTTTGATGACCTAGTACGAGATTTCAATAGCATCTTCAGCCATATGGGGGCCTGGACCTTGCCTTCTCATCTTCCTGGTGTGTGGCTTTCCCTGAGGGACAACCTGTGGTTTCTAGTGGGTTGGTGGGTGAAATAAAGAGCCTGCAGGGAGTAGCTGGTGGATGGGATGTGTGAGAAGATGGATAATTTCAGGGAGATGTATAGAGCCCAAGTTCTTTCCCACCCCAGCAAACACCTGCCACCTTTCTGCAGAACTTCCAGGTCCTGAGTCAGAGACACCTGCTGAGAGACTGCGGGAGGGACAAACACTTCGGGACTCAATGCTTAAGTATCCAGATAGTCACCAGCCCAGGATCTTTGGGGGCGTCTTGGAGAGTGATGCAAGAAGTGAATCCCCCAAACCAACACCATACTGGGGCTTCCAGAGACCATTTCATAGGGTGAGTATCCCATCTGGGCCTGAAGTGAGAGCTTGTGAGAGACTACTAATAAAGTGCAAAGATTGGCCAGGTGCGGTAGCTTACGCCTGTAATCCCAGCACTTTAGGAGGCTGAGACAGGCGGATCACCTGAAGTGAAGAGTTAGAGACCAGACTGGTCAACATGGTGAAATACCATCTCTGCCAAAAATACAAAAAATTAGTCGGTTGTGGTGGCAGGCACCTGTTTTCCCAGGTACTCAGGAGGCCAAGGCAGGAGAGTGGCTTGAACCCAGGAGGCAGAGGTTGCAGTGAGCTGAGATCACACCATTGCACTCCAGCCTAGGCGACAAGAGCAAGACTCCATCTCAAAAAATAAATAAATAAATAAAAGGCCAGGTGCGGTGGCTCACGCCTGTAATCCCAGAGACAGGCGCATCACCTGAGGTCAGGCATTTGACACCAGCCTGGCTAACACGGTGAAACCCCATCTCTAATAAAAATAAAAAATTAGCTGGATGTGGTGGTGTGCCCCTGTAGTCCCAGCTACTTGGGAGACTGAGGCAGGATAATCGCTTGAACCCAGGACATGGACGTTTCAGTGAGCTGAGATCATGCCACTGCTCTCCAGCCTAGGCGATAGAGTGAGACTGTCTCAAAAAAACAAAACAAAAAAAGCAAAAAAAAAAAAAAAAAAACAAATGGGGCCGGGTACAGTGGCTCACACCTGTAATCCCAGCCCACTTTGGGAGGCTGAGGTGGGCAGATCACAAGGTCAGGAGTTCAAGACCAGCCTGATCAACATGGTGAAACCCCTTCTCTACTTAAACTACAAAAAAAATTAGCCAGGCATGGTGGTACATGCCTGTAATCCCAGCTATTTGTGCTGAGGCAGGAGAATTGTTTGAACCCAGGAGGTGGAGGGGGAAAAAGGGTGCAAATATTGCACTTTTTTTTTTTTTGGAGAACAAATCTTGCTCTTTCACGGAGGCTGGAGGGCAGTTGCACGTTCTCAGCTTACTGCAACCTCTGATTCCCAGGTTCAAGTGATTCTCCTACCTCATCCCCCTGAGGAGCTGGGATTATAGTCACCCACCAAACACCCGGCTAATTTTTGTATTTCTAGTAGAGATGAGGTTTCATCATGTTGGCCAGGCTACTTTCGAGCTCCTGACCTCAGGCGATCCACCTGCCTCAGCCTTCCAAAGTGCTGGGATTACAAGCATGAGCCATTGTGCCTGGCCAAAGATTGCATTTCTTGTTTGAATCTGATAGCTTTGGGTTGGAATCCTAGCCCCCCATTTAGTGTGTTTATATGTTTTCTATATTAAGCTCATGGGATTTTTTTTGGAGGGAAATGGGTGTTCTGTTTCTTAAAAAACAATACAAAAATACCACTGGTCTACATAATTCTTGGATAAGGCAGGATTGTGCACAGAGGATAGGCATGTATTATTTCAGGAAATCTTTCTGGTAGAAGGATATATAAAACAGCCAGGAAGGAGGATACAGTGGGTAAATAGAGCTATTCTGAATGGAATTCTCTGTCCTCTGGAAGGGGGTTTTGGAGTTTGGGAGTAGTTTGGGAGTAGTTTGACCTTTCAAGTTTCAGATTGGAAGGTGTCTTTTCACTTACTATGGTTTCTTCTGCAGTTTGATGACGTATGGCCTGTGGACCCTCATCCTAGAACCAGAGAGGACAATGGTAAGTCTGGAGGAAGGGGAAGTTTACCAGTCTTTTGTTATTCTTCTGAAATTCTGTCTGTTCTCCCTCAGACCTGAAGCTTCTTCCTGTACACTTGTCTCTTTTTTCCCATGGAATCTTTCTCTCCTGGTTCTTTTCTCTGCTCTTCCAGATCTTGATGCCCAGGTTGCCCAGGAGGGTCTTGGCTCAGTTCTACAGCCCCAGCCCAAATCCTATTTCAAGAGCATCTCTGTGACCAAGATCACTAAGCCAGATGGGGTGAGTTGAAAGAAAGAGGTAAACTGTGGCCAGGGAATGAATGCCCTGATACAGGGATCTTTAAAGAAACTGCTGAGCATAACCTTTAGTGATGTTAAGATTATGGCGGGGATTTCTTCTTGTAGGTAGTGGAGGAGCGCAGGACGGTGGTAGACAGTGAGGGCCGGACAGAGACCACAGTAACCCGACATGAAGCAGATAGCAGTCCTAGGGGTGGTAAGTTAAAAGTCAAAAGGATCCATCTCAAGATTCCTTGGGAGAGAGAAATCTGACTCTTCTACCCTTGAGTATTATTTCTCTCCTTTGCTTCTGCCCAGTCTCTTCCATTTAGCTTATTTATGTGTATGACTTTCTTCCTTAGATCCAGAATCACCAAGACTTCCAGCCCTGGATGATGCCTTCTCCATCCTGGACTTATTCCTAGGACGTTGGTTCCGGTCCCGGTAGCCTTGTTAACCCTCGGAGTCCTTCAGGTCCTTTCCACCTCCCACCCATTGTCCACCATCAATAAGCTTAGCTTCTCCTCTTGCCACCTCAGGGGCTTGGATATGTGGAACAGTGAACTAGGGGTTTGTCAGTTTGTTACTCGCCCAAACTGACCAATAAAACCTTTATTTATGCTAATTCTTTGTCTTGGTTTTATCAAGGCTATTTGTTTCTAGAACCATCTAACACTTCCCAAATTATCTTGGTCCTCTACCTTCTCCTTATTCCTCACTCTCTTTCTCAGGCTGGAGTGCAGTGGTACAATCTCTTCTCACTGCACCCTCCACCTCCAGGTGTAGGCTAAGGTGATTTGCCTGCCTAAGCCTCCCGAGTAGCTGGGACTACAGGCGCACGCCACCACACCCAGCAAATTGTTGTTGTGTTGTTGTTTGAGACAGTCTCACTCTGTTGCCCAAGCTGGAGTACAATGATGTGATCTTGGCTCACTGCAACCTCTGTCTCCTGGGTTCAAGTGATTCTCCTGCCTCAGCCTCCCAAGTAGCTGAGATTACAGGTACATGCCACCATACCTGGCTAATTTTTGTATTTTTAGTAGACACAGTTTTGCCAATGTTGGCCAGGGTTGTCTTGAACTCCTGCCTGCCTCAGCCTCCCAAAGTTCTGGGATTACAGGTGTGAGCCACGGTACCTGGCCTAAATGTTGTGGGTTTTTTTTTTTTTTTGAGACGGAGTTTTGCTCTTGTTACCCAGGCTGGAGTGCAATGGCGCGATCTCGGCTCACCGCAACCTCCGCCTCCTGGGTTCAGGCATTTCTCCTGCCTCAGCCTCCCGAGTAGCTGGGATTACAGGCGTGCGCCACCATGCCCCAGCTAATTTTTTTTTTTATATTTTTAGTAGAGACAGGGTTTCACCATGTTGACCAGGATGGTCTCGATCTTGACCTCGTGATCCACCCGCCTCGGCCTCCCAAAGTGCTGGGATTACAGGCATGAGCCACCGCGCCCGGCCAGTGTTGTGTTTTTAATGGAGACATGCTTTCCCCATATTGGCCAGGCTGGTCTTGAATCCCTGACCTCAAGTTGTCCACCTGCCTTGGCCTCCCAAAGTTTCATATTTCTTTTTTTTTTTTTTTTTTTTGACAGAGTTTCGCTCTTGTTACCCAGGCTGGAGTGCAATGGCGCGATCTCGGCTCACTGCAACCTCTGCCTCCTGAGTTCAGGCAATTCTCCTGCCTCAGCCTCCCGAGTAGCTGGGATTACAGGCATGCGCCACCGGGCCCAGCTAATTTTTTGTATCTTTTAGTAGAGACGGGGTTTCACTATGTTGACCAGGATG
>CM052667.1:36642259-36660473 GCA_028533165.1 Leontopithecus rosalia | reverse complement strand
GAATTGCTTTAGGCCAGGCGCTGGAGACAGCCTGGGCAACATAGTGAGACCTGTCTTTACAAAAAAATGAGAGATTAACTAGGCAGGGCTCTGGAGGGAAGGCTGAGATAGGAGGATCACTTGAGTCCAGGAGTTCAAAGCTGCAATGAGCTATGACTGTGCCACTCACTGCAGTGTCGGTAACAGAGTGAGACTGTCTCCAACAAAAGAAAAAACACAAATGTGATAGCAGAAATGATTTTTTTAAAAAAAGCTATAAAAATTAGGGAGATAAAGTTGAACTCTCCAAAAAGTAAACAAAATAACCGATAAAGAAAAAAAAACTAGAATAGCATAAATTATCGATGAAATAAATCATGAAAATATTTGAGAATTAATATTACTTTTTGTTTCTTTTTTTGAGACAAGATCTCAGTCACTCTGTCACCCAGGCTGGAGTGCAGTGACACGGTAGCCAAGTTCAATAGCTCATTTCTGCCTTGAGCTCCTGGGCTGAAGCACTTCTCCTGCCTCAGCCTCCTGAGTGGCTGGGACTACAGGTGTGTGCCACCACACCCAGCTAATTTTTGTTTTGTTTTTGGTAGAGATGGGGATCTTGCCCTCTTGCCCTGGCTGATCTCCAACTCTTGGGCTTAAGTGATCCGCCTGCCTGGGCCTCCGAACGTGCTGGAATTACAGGCATGAGCCACTGCGCCTGGCCTGAAGGATATTACTTTCTAACCTGAAAGGACCTGCCACATGCCAGACAGCAAGCGTGAAAATAAACCCACTCTAAGGCACGTCACATGAAATTTTAGGCCACTGGAGACAACAGACTTTAAAAGATTCTAGAGGGAGAGAGAAAAAAAAAATGGGGCACACGTTCTCAGGATCTCTTGAGGGTTGCGTCAGTGGGCAAAACAAACAAACTAGAAACCCCAAAAGGACCAAGAATCGTAATGTTCTCAAACTTGATCAGCAACATGAAGGATGGGACAATGGATTGCCAGCAATCCAACTACTGGGTATGTATTCCAGGGAACTGAAATCAGTATGTTGAAGAGATACTTGCACTGCCACATTCACTGCAGCACTGTTGACAATAGCCAAGAGAAGTAGTCTTGAGCCAAGTAGCACTGAGCCAAGTCTGCCTCAGTGGTTGAATAGATCAAGAAAATGTGGCATATATACGCAATGGAGTCCTATTCAGCCTCACAAAAGAATGAAGCCTGGGGCCGGGCGCGGTGGCTCATGCCTTTGATCCCTTTAATCAGCACTTTGGGAGGCCGAGGTGGGTGGATCACAAGATCAAGAGATCAAGACCATCCTGGTCAACATGGTGAAACGCTGTCTCTACTGAAAATACAAAAAATTAGCTGGGCATGGTGGCACGTGCCTGTAATTCCAGCTACTCAGGAGGCTGAGGCAGGAGAATTGCCCTAACCCAGGAGGCGGAGGTTGTGGTGAGCCGAGATCGCGCCATTGCACTCCAGCCTGGGTAACGAGCGAAACTCCGTCTCAAAAAAAAAAAAAAAAAAAGAGAATGAAGCCTGGTTTGGTGGCATGCTCACATAATCCCAGCTACTCAGGAGGCTGAAGCGGAAAGATTGCTAGAGCCAGGGAGGTCAAAGTCAGTTTGGGAAACCTAGCGAGATGTCATCTCTAAAATAAATTCTTTACAGGAAAAATAAAAAACAAAGAATGAGATCCTGTCTTTTAAAACATCAATAAACCTAGAGCACATTATGTTAAGTGGAGAAAGCCAGGTGCAGAGAGACAAATTCCACACGATCTCACTTGTATATGGAATCTTTAAAAGTAAGTAGAGAGTAGAACGGTGGCTCCCAGGGACTAGCGGGTGGTCAACATTGGGGAGATTTTGGTCAATGGAGACCAAATGTCAGTTGGACAGGAGGAATAAGTTGAAGAGATCTATTGTACAATATGGTGACTAGTTAATGTAGTGGGCCGGGCGTGATGGCTCACTCCTGTAATTCCAGCACTTTGGGAGGTCGAGGCAGGCAGATCACCTGCGGTTAGGAGTTTGAGACCAGCCTGGCCAACATGGTGAAACCCCATCTCTACTAAAAAATACAAAAATTAGCTGAGTGTGGTGGCATGTGCCTATAATCCCAGCTACTCGGGAGGCTGAGGCAGAAGAATCGCTTGAACCTGGGAGGTGGAGGTTGCAGTGAGCTGAGATTGTGACACTTCATTCCAGCCTGGGCAACAGAGTGAGATGTAGTCTCAAAAAAAAAAAAAAAAATCAAAAGTATGTGTCTACATTGGAAAGAAGGAGGAATTGGAAGTATGTATATATTTCCTGTGGGCAGTGCAAAGTGTAACTAAATCCTTATCCTCCATACCGTAAGGTAATAGTTTCTAAAACAAAAAACAAGTAGCACTGTGAGCATATTTAGGTATACAATGGTAAATTTTTTTTTTTTTTTTGAGACGGAGTTTCGCTGTTGTTACCCAGACTGGAGTGCAATGGCTCGATCTCGGCTCACCACAACCTCCGCCTCCTGGGTTCAGGCAATTCTCCTGCCTCAACCTCCCAAGTAGCTGGGACTACAGGCATGCGCCACCATGACCAGGTAATTTTTTTGTTTTTGAGACAGAGTTTCGCTCTTGTTACCCAGGCTGGAGTGCAATGGCGCGATCTCGGCTCACCGCAACCTCCGCCTCCTGGGTTCAGGCAATTCTCCTGCCTCAGCCTCCTGAGTAGCTGGGATTACAGGCACGCGCCACCATGCCCAGCTAACTTTTTTGTATTTTTAGTAGAGACGGGGTTTCACCACGTTGACCAGGATAGTCTCGATCTCTTGACCTCGTGATCCACCCACCTTGGCCTCCCAAAGTGCTGGGATTATAGACGTGAGCCACCGCGCCCGGCCATGGTAAATATTTTTTAAATATTTATTTATTTATTATTTTTTTTTTCTTTGAGACGAAGTCTCGGTCTGTTACCCAGGCTGGAGTGCAGTGGCACTATCTTGGCTCACTGCACAATCTTTGCCTCCTAAGTTCAAGCAATTCTCCTGCCTCAGCCTCTGGAGTAGCTGGGACTACAGGTGTGTACCATCATGCTCGACTAATTTTTTTGTATTTTTAGTAGAGACAAGGTTTCACTATGTTACCCAGGATGGTCTTGATCCCTGACCTCGTGATCCAGCCACCTCAGCCTCCAAACATGCTGGGATTATAAGCATGAGACACCGCACTCAGCCAGAAAACATTTTAAAAATTGGTAATAGTTGGCCAGGCTTGGTGGCTCATGCCTGTAATCCCAGCATTTTGGGAGTTTGAGGCAGGTGGATCACCTGAGGCCAGGAGTTCAAGACCAGTCTGGCCAACATGGTGAAACCCTGTCTCTACTAAAAATACAAAACTTAGCCAGCATGGTGGTGCACCCCTATAGTCTCAGCTACTCAGGAGCTGAGACACGAGAATCAATTGAACGCAGGAAGTAGAGGTTGTAGTCAGCCAAGATGGCGCCACTGCACTTCAGCCCTGGCCACTGAGCAAGACACTGTCTCAAAAAAAAAAACAAAAAAACAAAAAAACAAAACAAAACCAAAAAACAAAAATTAATGGTTACCTCTGGGGAGGTAACTCAGTTTTGGGTGACTTTTTTTTTTTTTTTTGAGATGGAGTTTCGCTCTTGTTACCCAGGCTGTAGTGCAATGGCGTGATATCAGCTCACCGCAACCTCCGCCTCCTGGGTTCAGGCAATTCTCCTGCCTCGGCCTCCTGAGTAGCTGGGATTACAGGCAAGCACCCCCATGCCCAGCTAATTTTTTTTGTATTTTTAGTAGAGATGGGGTTTCACCATGTTGACCAGGATGGTCTCGATTTCTTGACCTTGTGATCCACCCGCCTCGGCCTCCCAAAGTGCTGGGATTACAGGCTTGAGCCACCGCGCCCAGCCTTGGGTGACTTTCATTAGCAAAGTAGAAAGGTTAAATACGGGCCTGGCTTGGTGACTCACGCCTGCAATCCCAGCACTTTGGGAGGCCGATGAGAGAGGATCACCTGAGGTCCAGAGTTCGAGACTAGACTGGTCAACATGGTGAAACCCTGTCCCTACTAAAAATGCAAAAATTAGCCAGGCGTGGTGGTGGGTGTCTGTAGTCCCAGCTATTTGGGAGGCTGAGGGAGAAGAATCGCTAGACCCTGGGAGGTGGAGTTCACAGTGAGCTGAGATCATGCCACTACACTCCAGCCTGGGCAACAGAGCAAGGCTCCATCCCCCCAACATAAAAAAAAAAAAGAAAAAGAAAGGTTAATTATGGGAGTTGCATAGTATGGAATGCTACTCAGCAGACATACAAAATATTCAAAAGACAGCATGGAGAGATCTCAAAAATAGTTATGAGTGAAAAAACCATATTTTTGACACAATAACACTTATGCCAATTTAAAACTACACCATTGACTCAGTGCGGTGACTCATGAAATTACTTAGTTTGGTAATTTCAGCACTTTGGGAGGCTGAGGCAGGCGGATCACCTGAGGTCAGGAGTTTGAGAGCAGCCTGGCCAATACGGTGAAACCCCATCTCTACTAAAACACAAAAATTAGCTGGGCATGGTGGTGGGCGCCTGTAATCCCAGGTACTCGAGAGGCTGAGGCAGGAGAATCCCTTGAATCCAGGAGGAAGAGATTGCAGTTAGCCAAGATTACACCATTATACTCCAGCCTGGGTAACAGCGTGAGACTGTCTCAAAATAAAAATAAAAATAAATAAAATACATTAAAAACTATACCAAGGAACTTCTGGCTATAGCAGTGTAAAGATGTCTGTGAATCTTCACAAAAAACAACTATGAAATTAAACAAAATTGCCCCAAACAATGATTTCAAGTCTCTGTAAACTGAGCAAGGCAGAAAACAAATTGAGCTTTTATTCTTGGAAATCTGCTATAGTTGGCCAGGCGTGGTGGCTCATGCCTGTAATCTAAGTATTTCGGAAGCCAAGGCGAGCGGATCACCTGAGGTCGGGAGTTCAAGACCAGCCTGACCAACATGGTGAAACCCTGTCTTTAAAAAAATAAAAAAAGCAGGGCGCGGTGTCTCAAGCCTGTAATCCCAGCACTTTGGGAGGCCGTGGCGGGTGGATCACGAGGTCAAGAGATTGAGACCATCCTGGTCAACATGGTGAAACCCCATCTACTAAAAATACAAAAAAACTAGCTGGGCATGGTGGCGCGCGCCTGTAATCCCAGCTACTCAGGAGGCTGAGGCAGGAGAATTGCCTGAACCCAGGAGGCGGAGGTTGCGGTGAGCTGAGATTGCGCCATTGCATTCCAGCCTGGGTAACGAGTGAAACTCCATCTCAAAAAAAAGAAAAACTGCTATAGCTTCAGGCAAAAGCAATGTGAGTTTGCAGTCTTCTTGCCTGAGGCTACTCCCATCCAGCTTCCTCGGTGGCTGGGAACTATAGTTTTACCAGTGTGGAACTGGCTGGAAAAACCAGCATGTTTGCTGTCACAGTGGGTAGAATGAAATCGTGGGAGTTAGGTGGAGGTGGACAAAAGCCTGCAACATTCTCAGCTGAATGATGTGAAGTTGGTAGGAAATAAATAGGCAAAGAACCCTGTAGCTGTGCTAGCTCAAAGTGGCACTCCTAGCTGGGATCAGTGGTGAAAAAACCAGAAATTTAGCTGGAAAATAGGAAACCATAAAAGGACTGAGATAAGTTCTCCCACGTCCCTGGCTCACTGGGAAACTCTCATATGCATGGAGAATGCCTCAGAAAGCTCCATGAAAAATAAAAGACAAGGAAGATTTGAACACTGGCTACACATTTTAATGCACTTCTCAATCTTCAAACAGATATACTGGCAGAAGTGGATGCTATATGGGCTTGAGGTATTTGAACACAATGCCTATTCTAATCATTGGCTGAAGACTGTGCTATGTAAGCATAGGGGTGATACCTGAGGGAATTTTTCTTTTTTTGAGATAGAGTCTTGCTCAGTTGCTCCGGCTGGAGTGCAGTGGCATGATCTCAGCTCACTGCAACCTCCGGATCCTGGGTTCAAGCGATTCTTCTGCCTTTTTTTTTTCTTTGGAGACAGAGTCTCACTCTGTCGCCTAGGCTGGAGTGCAATGGGAATGGCCTGATCTCAGCTCACTGCAACCTCTGCTTCCCAGGTTCAAGCAATCCTCTGCCTAAGTCTCCCGAGTATATGGGAGTATAGGCGCGTGCCACCACGCCTGGATAATTTTTGTGTTTTAGTACAGACAGGGTTTTGCCATGTTAGCCAGGATGGTCTCAAACTCCTGACCTTAGGAGTAATCCCAAAGTGCTGGGATTACAGGCATGAGCCACGCTCCTGGCTGGAAAAATGTATTATTATTATTATTTGAAGTAGAGTCTCACTCTGGCACCCAGGCTGAAGTATATTGGCATGATCTTGGCTCACTGCAACCTCTGCCTCCTGGGCTCCAGCAGTCTTTCCACTTGAGCCTCCTGAGTAGCTGGGACCACAGGCACATGCCACCAAAACCTGCTAAGTTTTTATATTTTTAGTAGAGATGGGATCTTGGTCTGTTGCCCAGGCTGGTCTTAAAGTCCTGAGCTCAAGCCACCTTGGCCTCCCAGAAGTGCTGGAATTACATGTGTGAGCCACCACCCATGACCCCTGAGGGAAAATTTTAAAAACAAGAAAAATTGAGCAGACCCAATAGCAGCTGCACACTGTGGAATGATAGACTCTACAGTTTAACTCCAAATTACACACACACACACCCTCCACATCCCCCTCTCACACATACACTGCACCCACACACACACCCCACACTGCCACAAACACACACACACCCCTTACATCCCCCTCACACACACACCACACCCCACACCCCCACAAACACACACACACACACACAAGCATCAGCAGCACCAGCACCATTCAGAAAAATACAACACAATCCAGAGTATTACAGTCTGTTCTATTATTCTATTACCTAAAATGACAAGTTTTTTTTTTTAAAGACGGGGTTTCACCATGTTGGTCAGGCTGGTCTTGAACTCCCGACCTCAGGTGATCCGCCTGCCTTGGCCTCCAAAGTGCTTGGATTATAGGCATGAGCCACCACGCCCAGCCAATGACAAGTTTTTAGGGGAGGAAGAAGAGGATAAAATGACCAGTTTTCAACAAAAAATTATGAGATATGCAAAGAAACATAAAAAATAGTAACCCATATCCTGATTTTAAAAGTCAATAAAAACTGACTCTGCGTAGGCCCAGAAGTTGAATTTGGCAGATAAAGATTTTAAAGCACATGTTATAAACATGTTCAAGTAATTAAATAAAAATACTTAACAGTTAATAAATATGGAATCTTAATAGAGAAATAGAAGCTACAAACAGAATCAAACAGCTGGGTGAGGTGGCTCCCTCCTATAATCCCAGCACTTTGGGAGGCCAAGGTGGGTGGCTCACCTGAGGTCAGAAATTCGAGACCAGCTTGGCCAACCTGGTGAAATCCCATCTCTACAAAAAATATAAAAAATAGTTGGGTGTGGTGGTGGGCACCTGTAATCCCAGCTACTCAAGAGGCTGAGGCAGGAGAATCACTTGAAACTGGGAGACAGAGGTTGCAGTGAGCTGAAATCATGCCCCTGCACTCCAGTCTGGGTGACAGAGTGAGACTCCATCTCAAAACAAAACAAAAACACAAACAGAAATTCTAGAATTTTCATTTAGAAAATGTTACTGGGCCGGGTGTGGTGGCTCAGGCCTGTAATCCCAGCACTTTGGGAGGCCGAAGCGGGTAGATCACGAGGTTAAGAGATCGAGACCATCCTGGTCAACATGGTGAATCCCCGCCTCTACTAAAAATACAAAAACTTAGCTGGGCATGGTAGCGCGTGCCTGTAATCCCAGCTATTCAGGAGGCTGAGGCAGGAGAATTGCCTGAACCCAAGAGGCGGAGGTTGCGGTGAGCCGAGATTGCACCATTGCACTCCAGCCTGGGTAACAAGAGCGAAACTCCGTCTCAAAAAAAAAAAAAAAAAAAAAGAAAATGTTGCTAAATGAACCCAACAGCAGATTTAAGATAGCAGAGGAAAAATTTAATAAACCTGGAGATAGATCATAATAATAATTAGTCTGAATAATAGAGACAAAAATGATTGAAGGAAAGTGAACAGCTGGGCACAGTGGCTCATACCTGTAATCCCAGCACTTTAGGAGCCTGAGGCAGGTGAATTGCTTGAGCCCAGGAATTCAAGACCAGCCTGGGCAACATGACGAAACTCTGTCTCTACAAAACATACAAAAGTAGGCTGGATGTGGTGGTGTGGCCCCTGTAGTCCCAGCTACTTGGGAGGCTGAGTAAGGATAATCGCTTGAGCCTGGGTGGTCAAGGCTGCAGTGACTGTTCATGTCATTGCACTCCAGCCTGGGTGACAAAGCAAGACTGTCTCAAAAAAGAAAGAAACTAACAAAACCAAAACCACTGAAAACAAAAAGCCTGAGAGGCCAGTGGTACATCAAGCATACCAATAGACAGGTAATAGATGTCCAGAGGACAGGAGACAAAGGATAAGAAAAAAGTAATTAAAAAAACCATAGCCAAAGGCCAGGTGTGGTGACTCACGCTGTAATCCCAGCACTCTGGGAGGCTGAGGTGGTTAGATCAGGAGGTCAAGAGATGAGACCAGCCTGGCCAGTGTGGAGAAACCCTGTCTCTACTAAAAATACAAATATTAGCTGGGTGTGGTGGTGCACGCCTGTAGTCCCAGCTACTTGGGAGGCTGAGGCAGGAGAATTGCTTGAACCCGGGAAGTGGAGGTTGCCATGAGCTGAGATGGCATCACTGCACTCCAGCCTGGTGACAGAGAGAGACTCTGTCTCAAAAAAAAAAAAAAAAAATACCCAAAAACTTTTCAGGCCGGGCGCGCTGGCTCACGCCTGTAATCCCAGCACTCTGGGAGGCCGAGGTGGGTGAATCACGAGGTTAAGAGATGGAGACCATCCTGGCCAACATAGGGAAACCCCGTCTCTACAAAAAAAAAAAAAGTATTAAAAAAAAACTTTTCAAATTTGATGAAAAACATTACAGATCTAAGAATCTCAACAAACCTCAAATACCCAGACACATCATGATCAACTTGTTTAACAACAATTGGTTACGACATATACTAAAATTGGAACAATACAGTGAAGATTAGCCAGGCTCCTGTACAAGGATGACGTGCAAATTTGTGAAGGATTCCATATTTTTACATGTAAATAAAAAATAAAAGCGAATGTACTATATATATAGAGTAATACTACCGTGTTAAGTCCACAGATGAATATAAAAAAGTCTGAGCATGGAGGAATATATTTAAAAATAAGCAGTTACAGCCGGGTGCGGTGGCTCAAGCCTGTAATCCCAGCACTTTGGGAGGCCGAGGCGGGTGGATCACGAGGTCAAGAGATCGAGACCATCCTGGTCAACATGGTGAAACCCGTCTCTATTAAAAATACAAAAAATTAGCTGGGCATGGTGGCGTGTGCCTGTAATCCCAGCTACTCAGGAGGCCGAGGCAGGAGAATTGCCTGAACCCAAGAGTGGGAGGTTGCGGTGAGCTGAGATCGCGCCATTGCACTCCAGCCTGGGTAACGAGCGAAACTCCATCTAAAAAAAAAAAAAAAAAAAAAAAAGCAGTTACAATAAAAAAGACGAAAAGAAGATCTTTAAAGCAGCAGGAAAAAAAGACTCATCACATATCGGGGAAGAAATACACAATTAATGGCAGGCTGCTCACCAGAAACAGTGGAGACCGGGAGGCAATGGAATGACATACTTTAAGTGCTGAAAGAAAAGCCTGGACAACATGACAAGGCAACCATCTCTACATAAATTTTTTTTTTTTGAGATGGAGTCTTGCTCTGTGGCCAGGCTGAAGTGCAGTGGCACAATCTCGGCTCACTGCAACCTCTGCCTCCTGGGTTCAAGCGATTCTTCCGCCTCAGCCTCCTGAGTAGCTGGGACTACAGGCGATTTTTGTTTTCTATTTCATTGATTTTTCAGTCTGGTGTTTATTATGTTCTTTCTTGCTCTGTCGCCCAGGCTGGAGTGCAGTGGTGCAATGTCGGCCTACTACAACTTCTGCCTCCCAGGTTCAAGCGATTCTCCTGTCTCAGCTTCCCGAGTAGCTGGGATTACAGGCATATGCCACCAGGCCGGCTAATTTTTTGTATTTTTAGTAGAAACGGGGTTTCGCCATGTTGGCCTGGCTGGTCTCGACCCCCTGACCTCAGGTGATCCGCCTGCCTCGGCCTCCCAAAGTGCTGGGATTACAGGCTTGAGCCACCGCGCCCGACCTAGATTATTGATTTTAGATCTTTCTCTTTCTACTAAAGGCATTCAAGCTACAAATCCTCTTCTAACCATTGCTTTCTTTGGCTTTAGCTTTACATCTTTGTATGTATGTGTGTTTTGGTTTTTGAGACAGAGTCTCAGTCTGTCACCCAGGCTGGAGGTTGGAGTGCAGTGGTGTGATCTTGGCTCACTGCAACCTCTCCCTCCCGGGTTCAAGTGATTCTCATACCTCAGCTTCCCAAGTAGCTGGGATTAACAGGGGCCCACAACCATGCCTGGCTAATTTTTGTATTCTTAGTAAAGACTGGGTTTTGCCATGTTAGCCTGGCTGGTTTCAAACTCCTGACTTCAAGTGATCCACCCACCCACCTTGGACTCCAAAAGTGCTAGGATTACAGGTGTTAGCCACCACAGCCAGCTACTTTTTAATATTTTTATTACACAAGGGGTTCTGCCATGTTGGCCAGGCTGAGACAACTGGCTAATTTTCTAAAAAATTTTATGGCCGGGTGCGGTGGCTCACGCCTGTAATCCCGGCACTTTGGGAGCCGAGGCAGGCAGATTACAAGGTCAAGAGATCGAGACCATCCTGGCCAAGATTGTGAAACCCCATCTCTACTAAAAATACAAAAAATTAGCTGGGCATGGTGGCGCGCGCCTGTAATCCCAGCTACTTGGGAGGCTGAGGCGGGAGAATTGCCTGAACCCAGGAGGCGAAGGTTGCGGTGAGCCGAGATCGCACCACTGCACTCCAGCCTGGGTAACAAGAGCGAAACTCCGTCTCAAAAAAAAATAATAATAATAAAATCAATAAATCAATAAAATCAATAATCTAATCTTTCACTTCAAGAAGCTGGAAAAATAAGAGTAAATCAAACATTAAGTAAATAGAAGAAAGAACATAATAAATACCAGACTGAAAAATCAATGAAATAGAAAAAAAAATTAGAGAAAAGCAATGAAACAAAAAATTGGTTCTTTGGAAAGATCAACAAAATAGACATATCTTTAGCTAGATTGCCCAAGAAAAAATGGAAAGAACATACAAATTACCAAAATCAAGAATGCAAGCATGGACATCTCATCCGGGCATGGTGGCTCACACCTGTAATGCCAGCACTTTGGGAAGCTGAGGCGAGGGGATCAACCCCTGAGGTTAGGGGTTTGAGACCAGCCTGGTCAACTTGGGGAAACCTCATCTCTACTAAAAATACAAAAATGAGTCAGGCGTGGTGGTGGGTTCCTGTAGTGCTAGCTACTTGAGAAGCTGAGGCAGGAGAATTGCGTGAACCCAGGAGGCAGAGGCTGCAGTGAGCTGAGATTGTGCCACTGCACTCCAGCCTGGGTGACAGAGTGAGACTCCATTTCAAAACAAACAAACAAAACAAACAAACAAACTAAGTAAATAAAGCAAAATAAGAGGATAAAGAGACGCTGGTGGCTCACCCCTGTAATCCAAGTGCTTTGGGAGGCCGAAGTGGGCAGATTGCTTGAGCTCAGAAGTTCAAGATCAGCTTGGGCAACATAAGGAGACCCCCATCTCCACAAAAAAAGTAAAAATTAGGGTCAGGCATGGTGGCTCACACCTCTAATTCCTGCACTTTGGGAGGCCAAGGAAAGCAGATCACCTGAGGTCAGGAGTTTGAGACAAGACTGGACAACATGGCGAAATCCCGTCTCTACTAAAAACTACAAAAATAAATCAGCTGGGCATGATGACAGGTGCCTGTAATCTCAGCTATCAGGAGGCTGTGGCAGGAGAATCGCTTGAACCCAGGAGGCGGAGGTTGCAGTGAGCCGAGATTGTGCCATTGAACTCCAGGCTGGGCGACAAGAATGAGACTTAGTCTCAAAAAAAAAAAAAAAAAAAGTCTGAGACTTCCCCGCCTCTCACTCTCTTGCCCCTGCTCTCACCATGTAACATGCCTGCTCCCACTTCACCTTCTGCCATGACTGAAAATTCCTGCCCTCACCAGAAGCTGAGGAGATGCTGTTGCCATGTTTGCACAGCCTGAATAAGCTTGAGCCAAATAAGCTTGTTTTCTTTAACCCAGCCTCAGATATTTCTTCATAGCAATGCAGTAATGGACTAGCACAATTAGCTCTTTTTCTTCTTTCATTTTTAAAAAATACATATTTTTTTGAAATATGTTCATGTAAACATTAACTTTTTTTTTTTTTTTTTTTTTTTTAAATAGAGGTGGTATCTTGCTAGGTTGCCCAGGCCGGTCTGGAACTCCTGGACTCAAGTTATCTTTCTGCCTTGGCCTCCCAGAGTGCTGGGATTACAGGTGTGAGACACTGTGCCCAGTCTCAACATTATCTTGTTATCTTTTTTTTTAGACAGAGTCTCGCTTTGTTTCCCAGGCTGGAGTACAGTGCTGAAATCTTGGCTCACTAAAACCTCCATCTTCAGTCCCAGTTATTCTCCTGCCTCAGCCTCCCAAATAGCTGGAATTACAGGTACCCACCACCACGCCTGGCTAATTTTTGTATTTTTAGTACAGACAGGGTTTCACTATGTTGGCCAGGCTGGTTTTGAACTCCTGACCTCAAGTGATCCACTCACTTTGGCCTCCCAAAGTGCTGGGATTACAGGTGTGAGCCACCGTGCCCAGCCAACACTAGCTTTTTAAAACAAAATCTGTAACACTGTATTTTGTATCCTAAAATGAAATTTACTGATAATATGATCTATATATACACATAATAATGACATAATTACAGTCAGCCCTTTGTATCTGTGGTTTGTGCATCTGTGGATTCAACTAACTGAGGATTGAAAATA
The DNA here is from genome assembly GCA_028533165.1 of Leontopithecus rosalia. Taxonomy (NCBI): domain Eukaryota; kingdom Metazoa; phylum Chordata; class Mammalia; order Primates; family Cebidae; genus Leontopithecus; species Leontopithecus rosalia. The sequence continues at coordinate 36,647,383 of CM052667.1, read as the reverse complement.
TTTGGAAAAAAATTCCACAAATTTCCAAAAAGCAAAACTTGAATTTTCTGGGCACCAAGTACTATGTTGAATCGATGTGAATGAAGTGATGCATAAGCATTGTATTAGCTATTGTAAGTAATCTAAATATTATTTAAAATATACAGGAGGGCCAGGCACAGTGGCTTACGCCTGTAATCCCAGCACTTTGGGAGGCCGAGGTGGATGGATAACGAGGTCAGGAGTTCAAGACCAGCCTGGTCAGCATGGTGAAACCCTGGTCCTATTAAAAAAAAAAAGAATAAAGTATACAGGAGGATGTGCATAGGTTCTATGCAAATACTAGGCCACTTTATAAAAGAGACTTGAGCATTTGCAGATTTTGGTATTCAAGGTGGGGGTGGTTCCAAAGCCAGTCGCCCTTGGATATCAAGGGATAACTGTGCATGTGTATATTCTCAAATTTTCTGTAAAGGATAAGTAAAAGGAAGACAAAATAAAATGTATTTTTCAGTTTGGGTGTGGTAGCTCACACCTGTAATCCCAGCACTTTGGGAGACTGAGGTAAGAGTATTGCCGGGGCCGGGCGCGGTGGCTCACGCCTGTAATCCCAGCACTTTGGGAGGCCAAGGCGGGTGGATCACGAGGTCAAGAGATCGAGACCATCCTGGTCAATATGGTGAAACCCCGTCTCTACTAAAAATACAAAAAATTAGCTGGGCATGGTGGCGCACGCCTGTAATCCCAGCTACTCGGGAGGCTGAGGCAGGAGAATCGCCTGAACCCAGGAGGCAGAGGTTGCGGTGAGCCGAGATCGCGCATTGCACTCCAGCCTGGGTAACAAGAGCGAAACTCCGTCTCAAAAAAAAAGAGTATTGCCTAAGTCAAGGAGCTTGAAGTTGCAGTCAGCTATAACCATACTATTGCACTTCAGCCTGGGTGACAGAGCAAGACCCTGTCTTTAAATATGTATATATATTTTTTCCAGTATGTAAATGCATAGGCACAACCAGAACCCATATTGAAATATTGTCACCAATATGGATGTGCTGAATAGCCCCTTGAATTTTCCGAAAATTTAGCCTTTGCCAACATGTTTTTCTGAAATAGTGAATGGTTCTTGCTAAAATTCCAAACAAAAGAAAGTACTATCTCCCCACAATTTACATGAAGATTACATTCCTAGAAAATTCAATATGTGACCAGGTTTGGTGGCTCATGCCTGCATGCAATCTCAGCACTTTGGGAGGCTGAGGCAGGAGGATCATTTAAGCCCAGGACTTTGAGACCAGCCTGGACAACACGTTGAAGACCCCATCTAAAACATTTTTTTTTTTGAGACCGAGTCTCACTCTGGCATCCAGGCTGGAGTGCAGTGGCACCATCTCAGCTCACTGCAATCTCTGCCTCCCAGATTCAAGTGATTCTCCTGCCTCAGCTTCCTCAGTAGCTGGGATTACAGGCACATGCCACCATGCCTGGCTAATTTTTGTACTTTTAGTATAGACAGGGTTTCACCATATTGGTCAGGCTGGTCTTGAACTCCTTACCTCAAGTGATCCCCTGCCCTGGCCTCCCAAAATGCTGGTACTACAGGTGTGAACCACCACACCCAGCCTGCAAGAAGTTATAAAAATTAGCCAGGCATGGTGGCATAGACCTGTAGTCCCAGTTACTCAGGAGGCTGAGGTAGAAGGATCGCTTGGGCCTTGGAAGTCAAGGCTGCAGTGAGCTGTGATTGTGTCCACTGCACTCCAGCCTGGGTGACAGAGCGAGACCTTGTCTCACACACAAATAAAATTTAGTTTGCATTAAAGCTACTGAAAAAAAAAAAAGAGCGGAGCATAATCCCAGAACTTTGGGAGGCCAAGGCGGGCAGATTGCCTGAGGTCAGGAATTTGAGACCAGCCAGAGCAACATGGCAAAACCCTGTCTCTACTAAAACTACAAAAAAATTTAGCTGCGTTTGGTGGTGGGTGCCTGTAATCCCAGCTACTTAGGAGGCTGAGGCTGGAGAATTACCTGAACCCGGGAGGCAGAGGTTGCAGTGAGCTGAGATTGTGCCATTGCACTCCAGCCTGGGTGACAGAGTAAGACTCTGTCTTAAAAAAAAAAAATAGAAAAAAGAAAAAAAAAGTTCTAATAAAAGTTATTCTACCTGAAAACATGGGTATGAGGTATAAGGATAATGAGCACATATTACTTTAGAAACTATGAAAAGCCGGGCGCGGTGGCTCACGCCTATAATTCCAGCACTTTGGAAGGCTGAGGTGAAACCCTGTCTCTACTAAAAATACAAAAATGTCCTTTTGTGGGTGGCAGTGAGGGCAGAGAGGATGCCACGAAGGCCTTGGGCACACTATGAGAGTACAAGGTGGGGGTGTTGCTGCCTGACCACCCCCAAATGCCACATTCTGCCCCTCTACTGCATGCGAATCTTTGCCCCTAATCCTGTTGTCACCAAGTCCTGCTTCTGGTACTTTGCATCTCAGTTAAAGAAAATGAAGAAGTCCTCAGGGGAGATTGTCTCCTGTGGCAGGTGTTTGAGAATTCCCTTCTGCGGGTGAAGAACTTCAGCATCTGGCTGTGCTACAACTCCCGGAGCGGCACCCACAACATGTACCGGGAATACCAGGACCTGAACACTGTGGGCGCTGTCACCCAGTGCTACCGAGACACGGGTGTCCGGCATCATGCCCAGGCCCACTCCATCCAGATCATGAAGGTGGAGGAGATCCCAGCCAGCAAGTGCTGCCGGCCATCTGTCAAACACTTCCACCACTCCAAGATCAAGTTCCTGCTGCCCCACCAAGAGGCTCAATATCGGCCGGGCGTGGTGGCTCATGCCTGTAATCCCAGCACTTTGGGAAGCCGAGGCGGGTGGATCACGAGGTCAAGAGATCAAGACCATCCTGGTCAACATGGTGAAACCCCGTCTCTACTAAAAATACAAAAAATTAGCTGGGCACCGTAGCGCGTGCCTGTAATCCCAGCTGCTCAGGAGGCTGAGGCAGGAGAATTGCTTCAACCAGGACCCAGGAGGAGGAGGCTGCGGTGAGCCGAGATGGCGCCATTGCACTCCAGCCTGGGCTACAGAGCAAGACTCCATCTCAAAAAAACAAAACCAAAACCAAAAACCAAAAACAACAAAAAAACCCGACAACAACAACAACAACAACAACAACAACAAAAGACTAAGAAGGCAGAATTGAGCAGAGGGAGTAGCTGACACACAATGCGTTTGCAAGGGAACGTGAACTGATCCTCAGATTTTACAGGGAGTTCTGGAATGGAGGTAATTTTTCAGAGCTGTCCCAAATGAAGGCAAAGGAACCATGACTTTGTGTCACTGCATTAGCCAACCATTGGCTGCAGGAAACCTGCTGAGAAAGGTCAAGACAATTTCCTATGGCTGATGGGAATGTCCAGTGGGGAAAGCAGCTGTGGGCCGACAGCGGCTGGTATTCCTTGCAGTTGGGGAATAGGCTCATGATCCTAGAAAGGGGATCTGGGTGAAGCACTGGTGTTTTCTGCAGTTTACCACTTGCACTGCTCAGATCCATTCTTCTTCTAGTTAGTTTGCCTGTTGCGGAAAAGCATTGATAGTATTCTGATTGGTTTCATTTCTTAGGGGAACTTTGAGAGAAGGATTCGTGGAAAAGTTTATAGCCTTTTTAAATCTGATACAACTGGTTTTGATAAGAACTTCTCATTAGCCCCTCCTGTGCCACTAATTCCAGATTCTCCTCACTTTGGCTAGCACTTCCGCTGGTCTAGACAGCTGGGTAGTGGGATGACACAGACCCTCACTCCCAAGAGTGCCTTTGGTTACCATGTGGCTGCTATACTTTTCTATTTACTGTTAGAATTGATCATGGTAGCACCAAGAGGCATCCCAGTGGGTGACCTGAATGCAAAGTACTTTTTTTTTTTTTCGAGACAGAGTTTTGCTGTTGTTACCCAGACTGGAGTGCAATGGCAGGATCTCGGCTCACCGCAACCTCCACCTTCTGGGTTCAAGCAATTCTCCTGCTTCAGCCTCCCGAGTAGCTGGGACTACAGGCATGCACCACCATGCCCAGCTAGTTTTTGTATTTTTAGTAGAGACGGGTTTCACCTTGTTGACCAGGATGGTCTCGATCTGTTGACCTCGTGATCCACCCGCCTCAGCCTCCCAAAGTGCTGGGGTTATAGGCGTGAGCCACAGCGCCCGGCCTGAATGCCAAAGTATTCTTGCTGGCCAGACATGGATGCTCATGCCTGTAATCCCAGCACTTGAGGAGGCTGAGGCAGGAGGATTGCTTGAGCCCAGGAGGTTGAGGTTGTAGTGAGCTATGATCATGCCACTGCAGTCCAGCCTGGGTGACAGAGCAAGATTCGGTCTCTAATTAAAAAAAAAAAAACAAGGCTGGGCATGGTGGCTCATGCCTGTAATCCCAACACTTTGGGAGGTCGAGGCAGGCAGATCACTTGAGTTCAGGAGTTCAAGACCACCCTGGCCAGCCACGGTAAAATCCAATCTCTACTAAAAATACAAAAATTAGCCAGGTATGGTGGTGTGCACCTGTTGTCCCCCCTACTTGGGAGACTAAGGCAGGAGAATCACTTGAACCCAGGAGGCGGAGTTTGCAGTGAGCCAAGATTGTGCCACTGCACTCCAGGCTGGTGACAGAGTGAGACTCCATCTAAAAAAAAAAAACCAAAAAACCTTAGTCGGGCACAGTGGTTCATGCCTGTAATCCCAGCATTTTGTGGGGGCCGAGGCGGGCAGATCACCTGAGGTCAGGAGTTCAAGACCAGCCTGGCCAACATAGTGAAAACCTGTCTCTACTAAAAATACAAAAATTTACTCCGGCATGGTGGTGCATGCCTGTAATCCCAGCTACTTGAGAGGTTAGGGCAAGATAATCGCTTGAACCTGGGAGGTGGAGGTTGCAGTCAACTGAGATTGCACCACTGCACTCTAGCCTGGGCAGCAGAGGGAGACTCCAAAAAAAAAAAAGGAAAAAAAAGATCAGCAGATCGTTTTGTCACAAGTCCACTGCCATACCCCCGTTGCTGTAATATTGATCTTATAGAGTAATGTAATTCAGACTTCATTTTTTTTTAATGGAGTCTCACTCTGTCACCCAGGTGGGAGTCCAT
>CM052667.1:36596226-36641759 GCA_028533165.1 Leontopithecus rosalia | reverse complement strand
GAAGTGGTTATTAATATTAATGTTTTAATAGGCCTGTACCTGCATTATACAGTCTCTCTGCTCTTCCCATCCTCTGGCAAGGTTATTTAAATGAAAATGCATTTTATTTTATTGAGACAGGGTCTCACTCTGTCACCCAGGCTGGAGTGTAGTGGCACAATCATTGCTGACTGCAATCTCTGCCTCCTGGGCTCAATCGATCCTCCCACCTCAGCCTTCCAAGCGGCTGGGACTATAGGCACTTGCCACTACACCCAAACTAATTTTTGTATCTTTCATACAGGCGGGGTTTTGCCATGTTGCCCAGGCTCATCTCCAACACCTGGGCTCAAGCGGGCGGCCCAACTAGCTCTCCCAAAGAGCTCGGAGTACAGGAGTGAGCCTGGCCAAAAACACATCTTTAAAGAGACCTGGCCGGGCGCGGTGGCTCACGCCTGTAATCCCAGCACTTTGGGAGGCCGAGGCGGGTGGATCACGAGGTCAAGAGAGCGAGACCACCCCGGTCAACATGGTGAAACCCCGTCTCTACTAAAAATACAAAAAATTAGTGGGGCATGGTGGCGCGTGCCTGTAATCCCAGCTACTCGGGAAACTGAGGCAGGAGAATTGCCTGAACCCAGGAGGCGGAGGTTGCAGTAAGCCGAGATTGCGCCATTGCACTCCAGCCTGGGTAACAAGAGCGAAACTCCGTCTCAAAAAAAAAAAAAAGAGACCTGATGCTCCCTTATGTCAGCCCAGCCTGGGCCAACCAATTATACTAGAAACAACACCAGAGTGCGAAGTCCTTCAGAGGCGGCAGCCGATTTTAAAATACCCAGCTCCACCCCTTCTTGTTAGGGTTTTGTATATCGCAGCTATGCACGTTGATTGGTCTTCTGCTGGCCAGTCGACTGCACTTCCTGAAGGCGGTAGTTTTCAAAATCCAAACTGAGCTGGAGGAGGGGCGCAGGAGGCAGGTTGAGACGGACGTGGGTCGCTACGGTAAAGAGCTACGGTTATTTCCCTGGCCTCTCCTGGTCGGGGTGCGTCTATGGTCTTTCCTGTCTGTCCCCAATCTCAGTGTGAGGTAGGTATATTTGGGCAAGTACTGCCTGCTCGAGTGTGGTTCTGTTGCCTGCCAGTGGGTCATTGGGCGTAACTCCAGCTCCATGCTGTATTCTCTTGCTGGGATGCGCGGCCTTCCAGTGAGGAAACTTCGTTTCGTTCACCTGTTATTCAGCAGTCTGTGGAGTGAGCCCTTTACAAGGTTGGGCAGGGGGAAGGGGAGTGTTTGTTAAAAAATTAGATGGCGGCTGGGCGCGGTGGCTCAAGCCTGTAATCCCAGCACTTTGGGAGGCCGAGGCGGGTGGATCACGAGGTCAAGAGATTGCGACCATCCTGGTCAACATGGTGAAACCCCGTCTCTACTAAAAAAAAAAATACCAAAAATTAGCTGGGCATGGTGGCGTGTACCTGTAATCTCAGCTACTCAGGAGGCTGAGGCAGGAGAATTGCCTGAACCCAGGAGGCGGTTGCGGTGAGCCGAGATCGTGCCATTGCACTCCAGCATGGGTAATAAGAGCGAAACTCCGTCTCAGAAAAAAAAAAAAAAGAATGAGATGGCAAAGCAAATGAGACTGAGTCCCAGCTTGTAGATGGAGCAATTAGCACACGCGCCTGAATCAGAGTCCTTTTACAAAACGTCTTTTCACGAGTGAAAGTGTGCAGGATTAATTGCATCTACAAGTGCAGAGCGATCAGACGTATTTAAGTCATAGAACACTTCTTACAGGATGGATGTCTTTTGAGCTACAGGTTGAAGGATATGAAGGGACTATGGAGACAGGTGTCCTCACTCTATTGTTAACCCTTTATCTTCTCTGGCTCTTTTCTGTTCCCACCTGCAACCTTTTTCAGCTTTGGCTTTCTCGCCATTCCTCTGCTGTTGTCCACTTACAATCAGAAGATCAGAGGTAGAAGGGACCCTAGAACATTGGCTCTTAAACCTTAACGTGCATAGAAATCATCTGGGGTTATTGTTAATTTGCAGATTTTTATTTGATAGTTCTAGTTTGGGGCCTGAGGTTTTAAATTACGAACAAATTTCCAGGTGATGCTAATGTTGTCCATTGACCACAATGAATAGCGCGGAGGCTCTAGTTACACTGCCTTGTTTCATTGGGTAGGAAAACTGGGGCCCAGAGAGGGAAAGGGACTTGCCCAGTATCACCCAGCCAGCTAAGAGCAGGGCCAGAACTAGACCTTAGGCATCCTTCCCAGCCCAGTGCTGTTTTATTGACACAATGCTGTGTACTCTCCCCAGAGTCTTGCTGTCTGTAACCTGTCTTTATATAAAAAATGAAGTTGCTACTACTTGTAGACTGTTTGATCAGCTTAGCCTTGCTGCTGCTCATTCTCCTTATGGGATGGAGCCATATGAGGCTTAGCACTGGCAGCAGCAGTAGCTATTTCAGCCTTGGTGAGTAGGAGTTTGTATCAGTCAGGATTCTCCAGAGAGGTAGAACCAATATGGTATAATGGAGGCGGGGGAATGAGAGAGAGAGAGGATTTTTTTTTTTTTTTTGAGATGGAGTTTCGCTGTTGTTACCCAGACTGGCGTGCAGTGGCGCGATCTCGGCTCACCGAAACCTCCGCCTCCTGGGTTCAGGCAATTCTCCTGCCTCAGCCTCCTGAGTAGCTGGGATTATAGGCACGCGCCACCACGCCCAGCTAATTTTTGTATTTTTTTTAAATAGAGACAGGGTTTCACCTTGTTGACCAGGATGGTCTTGATCTCTTGACCTCATGATCCACCCGCTTCGGCCTCCCAAAGTGCTGGGATTACAGGCGTGAGCCACCGCACCCGGCGAGAGATGAGATTTTTAAACTCAGTCCACTGACTCATATGTCAGTCTTCCCTGGAAACACCCTCACAGACACACCCAGAAACAAGGCTTCACCAGCCATAGAGGTGTCCCTCAATCCAGTCAAGTTGACACCTAAAATTAACCATCACAGAGCTAATGCTATTGGGCCCATCACCTCCTTCCCTACAACCAGTTACTCCATTTGTTGTACCCATTGTTCAGAGCGGGGGTGGCTGATGACAATGGTGAGTTATTCTGTTTACTTGTCTGTTCAATGCCTCCTTTGTAATGAATGCTCTCTGGTCGGCATTAACATGTTGTACAGGCTGGGCACGGTGGCTCACACCTGTAATCCCAGCACTTTGGAGGCCGAGGCGGGTGGATCATGAGATCAGGAGTTTGAGACCAGCCTGACAAACATAGTGAAACCCCGTCTCTACTAAAAATACAAAAATTAGCTGGGCGTGGTGACATGCGTCTGTAATCCCAGCTACTCAGTCGGTTGAGGCGGGAGAATCGCTTGAATCTGGGAGGCAGAGAGGTTGCAGTGAGCCGAGATCATGCCACTGCACTCCAGCCAGGGTGACAGAGTGAGGCTTTGTCTCAAAAACAAAAAATCATGTTGTACAAAGATCCTTACACCTCAAGACCACTCCCATAGTTACAGAGTCTCAACTGTTGCCCAGGCTGGAGTGCAAGGGTGCAATCATAGCTCACTGCAGCCTTGAACTCCTGGGCTCAAGCAATCCTCTCATCTCAGCCTCCTGAGCTAGATCACAGGCATGGATGCCCTGGCTTTTAGACCTTTTTGTCCTTGATCTTTCACTCTTTCTTCTCAAGCCCTTAACCAACCAACCAGGGCATTTGCCACTGATTGTGACTTTGTGAATATTCTGCCCAAGTGAATATTCTCACGTAGGGCTACTTCTCTTCCCACACAAAGTGGATGACCAGGTATACTGTCCAAATCTTTGTCCTTGGGAGAATTTCCCCTCACCACTGTATTCCACAGCTGCTTCTGAGTGGGACTGCAGTGCAGCAGCATTCTCTTTTTGGCTTTTCCCATTAACCATGCCAATCCATCTGTGAGTGAAGCACGGGCTTCTGCCTTCCCTGTCAGCGAGTCACAAGGATCCCTGACAGGGCCATCCGTATGAGCTGAGGGAGAGATGTCAGTGCAACATCTGAGTGACCTGGGAGTCTGGACCATTGCCTTGACGCTTGCTTTGCCTTCTGATCCTGCTTATGCCCAATACCGACGATGCCACTCCCATCTTACAATGTATTATTGTTGTTGTTTTGTTTTTTGAGACAGGGTCTCACTCTGTCACCACAGTATGTTTTTGCTGGGCCCACTCTTCCTAATGGCATGGAGGATCTGACAGAGCCCAGCTTCTGGCAGTCAGTCCTGGCCACTTGGTCACTTGATGTCCTATAGTCAGATGTTGCATCTTTACCAGAGCCCAGTAGCATTTCAAGAGCTGCTTTTCAAATGGTGGGTATTTTCCTGCTGCAGATGGCATGGATTTGCTCCAAAGCTTTAGGGGCCTACATTGTGATTCTCCTATGAAGGCTTGCCAGACCCAAACCAACATGTTCTCCAACCACAGGTCTCCCAGTATCTTAGGTTCTGCTAGGTCACAAGGCTGCAGAGGCCTTTTCTGCATTTGGCCCAACTCGAAGTTGACGTCCTTCAATGTCAGCTAGTAAATTGGTCAGGGTTGTATTCCTAAGTGTGAAGTATTGCTCCAGAGTCCTAAGAAGATTGGTATTGCGCTTCTTTTTTTCTTAGTGGTGGGAGGCATGAAATGCAATATCTGACCTCAACTTTGAATAGATATCCCAGCATGTCTCAGACCACTGGACCTCTAAAAATTTTACCAATGTAGCAATTTCTTGAATCTTTGTGGGGTTTTATTTCCCACTCTCTGAATACATGTATCTTTCCAAGGCCTCCAGTATACTTCTTGCTCTTCTGGTATGATTAGTGTAATGTCATATTTATAGTTGTCTGGGCCACTTGCTTTGAAGCTTACTTTGGAACGAATATGTTCTTCAGGATATTCATATAGATAAGATACCTTCAGAGTATATTATGACAGAGGGCCAGAGAGTTAACATAATCCTAGGTCCGGGCATGGTGTCTCATATTTGTAATCCCAGCACTTTGGAAGGCCACGGCAGGTGGATAATTCGAGGTTAGGGGTTCAAGACCAGCTTGACAAACATGGTGAAACCTTGTCTTTACTACAAATACAAAATTAGCTGGGTGTGGTGGTGTACTCCTGTAATCCTAGGAGGCAAAGGCAGGAGAACTGCTTGAACCTGGGAGGCAGAGGTTGCAGTGAGCCGTGATCGTGCCATTGCACTCCAGCCAGGGCAACAAGAGGGCGGAACACTTGAGGTCAGGAGTTTGAGACCAGCCTGGCCAACATGGCTAAAACCTATCTCTACTAAAAATGGAAAAATTAGCCATGCATGGTGGCATGCACTGGTTATCCCACCTACTTGGGAGGCTGAGGTAGGAGAATTGCTTGAACTCAGGAAGCAGAGTATGCAGTGAGCCGAGATTGTGTCACTGCACTCCAGGCTGGGTGACAGGGCGAGACTCTGTCACAAAACAAAACAAAACAAAACACATAAAAAACCCCATCCATACTCTTGGGACAAGCCGATCAATAAATTTCCCACGTGGGTGCAAATGATCCTGCTTCTGCTCTCCTTTCTAATCCATTTGGGTATTCACCAACCAAATTAATGGCTACACATCGACACCCAGAGGCTATGTTAAACTGTTTTACAAAGTTACCCCGTGGGACACAGCAACTACAATTGGGGTTGCTGTTTGGTTAAGTTTATGGTACGCTGCTGCCATCTGCCATGATCTAACCAATTTTTACAGGAGCTGAGGCAGGAGAATCACTTGAACCCAGGAGGCAAAGGTTGCAGTGAGCTGAGATTGCCCCACTGCACTCCAGCCTGGTTAACAAGAGCGAAACTCCATCTCAAAAAAAAATAAATAAATAAAGATTAGACATTATGGTTTAGGAGTCGTGCAGCTGAAGCCTACAAGATTCTGACCCCCTCTAAACTGCTCCTAAAATCAATGCTTGAGATATTTTGCAGACCCTGCACTTGATAGATCAGCTGGCACCACCTAGATCGATTAACTGGCACCACCTGATCTGATCTTGTGGCCCCCACCCAGGAACTGACTCAGCACAAGAACATAGCTTCAACTCCCTGTGATTTCATCTCTGACCTGATCAATCAGCACTCCTGGCTCACAGACTTTCCCTGACTCACTAAGATGCCCTTAAAAACTCTGATCCCCAACTGGGTGCGGTGGCTCATGCCTGTAATCCTAGCACTCTGGGAGGCCGAGGTGGGTGAATCACCTGAGGCTAGGAGATTGAGACCAGCCTGGTCCAACATGGTGAAACCCTGTCTCTGCTAAAAATACAAGAATTAGACAGGTGTGGTGGTGGTGCCTGTAATTTCAGCTGCTTGGGAGGCTGAGGCAGCAGAATCGTTTGAACCCGGGAGTTGGAGGTTGCAGTGAGTTGAGATCACACCACTGCAATCCAGCCTGGATGACAGAACAAGACTCCATCTCAAAAAACAAAACAAAACAAACAAACAAACTCTGATTCCCTAATGTTAGGGGAGATTGACTTGAATAATAATAAAACTTCAGTCTCCTGCACAGCCAGCTCTGTGTGAATTACTCTTTCTCTATTGCAATTCTCCTGCCTTGATAAATCATCTCTGTCTAGGCAGTGGGCAAGGGGAACCCACTGGGTGGTTACACCAGGATGTTGAATTCTATGTCACAGTCGAGTGCTCCCATATTGATAAATTCTTCCATATCTAACATTATGTTCCACCTCTCTTGATCCAACATTCTGTATCCATGTGTCCTACCCAAGTCTGCAGGTATGTATTAGCCAGATCCTGAAGTTCCTTTACCATGTATTTCCTCCCTTCTCTTAGTAGGCCAGAACATTCTCTTTGGGTCTTTGCTAGAATTCAATCCTTGTTATTTATTTTATTGCCAGGAGGGGACGTGGCAATAGATCCTGAAGAGGATGAGTATCATCTTGTAAAGCACCTGCTTCCTTTGAAGACTTTGTACAACCATTTTGCTAGTGAAGAGTGAGCCAGCTGAGCATAGTGGCACACGCCTGTAGTCTCAGCTACCGTGGAGGCTGAGGCACAAGAATTGCTTGAACCCAGGAGATGGAGGTTGCAGTGAGCCAAGATTGCGCAACAGAGTGAGACCCTGATATGGTTTGGCTGTGTCCCCATCCAAATCTCATCTTGAATTCCCCTGCGATGTGGGAGGGACCTGGTGGGAGGTAATTAAATTGTGGGGACGGGTCTTTCCCATGCTGTTTCTGTGATAGTGAATCAGTCTCATGAGATCTGATGATTTTTTTTGTTTGTTTCTTCTTGTTGCCCAGGCTGGAGTGCAATGGCGCCAACTGGACTCACTAGAACCTCTGCCTCCCGAGTTCAAGAGATTCTCCTGCCTCAGCCTCCCAAGTAGCTGGGACTACAGGTGCCTGCCACCACGCCTGGCTATTTTTTTTTTCTTTTCTTTTTTGTTTTGAGATGAAGTCTCTCTCTGTCGCCCAGGCTGGAGTGCAGTGGCCTGATCTTGGCTCACTGCAACCTCTGCCTCCTGAATTCAAGTGGTTCTCCTGCCTCAGCCTCCTGAGTATCTGGGATTACAGGTGTGTATCATCACGCCTGGCTAATTTTTGTATGTTTAGTAGAGATGGGGTTTCACCATGTTTAGTAGAGATGGTCAGGCTGGTCTCAAATTCCTGACCTTGTGACCCTCCTACCTCAGCCTCACAAAGTGCTGGGATTACAGACGTGAGCCTCTGTGCCTGGCTGACAGTTTTAATAATTGCATTACTAAAGCATGCTAGAGATTATTCATCCTCTACCTACCACCACGCCATAGTCCTTACTGCCAGCCGGGAGAATGATCTATAATACGAATCCCATTTTAGAGAACGTTCACTAGGACCACTCTTGGCACCAAGCATCTCCCTGAAAAAGACTAAAATGAAGACATACATAAACAGGGTTTCTTTGTGAGTGCTGTCACACTGGAGAAATACACATGCAAGGAAGGCAGGAAAGCAAGATTGTCAGAGGCCTGTGAACCAGAGGAGTTCCATCTTGAATAGGAGCTGGGTAAAATGAGACCTACTGGGCTGCATTCCCGGACGGTTAAGGCATTCAAAGTCACGGGATGAGTTAGGAGGTTGGCACAAGATACAGGTCATAAAGACGTTGCTGATAAAACAGATTGCAGTAAAAAAGCCCACAAAACCAAGATGGCCGTGAGAGTAACCTCTGGTCATCCTCAACTAAACTCCCACCAATGCCATGACAGTTTACAAATGCCATGGCAATGACAGGAAGTTAAGTTACCCTATATGGTCTAAAAAGGGAATGTATGAATAATCCACAGCTTGTTTAGCATATCATCAAGAAACAACCATAAAAATAGGCAACCAGCATCCCTCAGGGCAGCTCTGTCTGCGGAGTAGTCATTTTCTTATTTTTTTACTCCTTTATATTCTTTTTTTTTTTTTTTTTTTGAGACAGAGTTTCGCTGTTGTTACCCAGACTGGAGTGCAGTGGCACGATCTCGGCTCACCGCAACCTCCGCCTCCTGGGTTCAAGCAATTCTCCTGCCTCAGCCTCCCAAGTAGCTGGGATGACAGGCGTGCGCCACCATGCCCAGCTAATTTTTGTATTTTTAGTAGAGACGGGGTTTCACCTTGTTGACCAAGATGGTCTCGATCTCTTGACCTCGTGATCCACGTGCCTCAGCCTCCCAAAGTGCTGAGATTATAGGCGTGAGCCACCGCGCCCGGCTACTCCTTTACATTCTTAATAAACTTGCTTTCACTTTAAATTTAAATTTAGAAGTAGATTCTTTGAATACATTTAATTGGAGGCTTGAGATATGAAGTAGGGTGCGGTTACTTCATGTAGAGCAAGAGTGGCATGCACCCAGAGAAGGCCAGGTGGAGCTCAGCGTGAGTGTGAAGGCCTCACGTCAAGCCATGTCGGGGGACACAAAGACAGAGCATTCTCTAACCTGTGCGAGACTCTGCATTAGGGAAGCACAAGGACTCACGGTGTGGGTTTCATTCCCACCGGCTACGGTCTTCAGCTCCGGCTCTCCAGATGCCTATTGAGTTCTTCCAGCATCCAAACGGTTTGGGGAAAGGCTTCAGGTTCTAAATGAGAGGCTTTGTGGGCTACCAGATGGTGAGTCAGAAGATCTGGATTTGAATTCACTCAGCCATGAATAATTGTGTGATCTTGAGCCAGGAGAAGTAGCTCATATTTGTAATCCCAGCACTTTGGGAGGCCGAGGCGGGTGAATAACTAGAGGTCAGGAGTTCGAGACCAGCCAGGCCAACATGGTGAAACCTCGTCTTTACTAAAACATAGAAATTAGCTGGGTGTGGTGACGCACACCTGTAGTCCCATCTACTTGGGAGGCCGAGGCAGGAGAATCACTTGAACTTGGGAGGCGGAGGTTGTAGTGAGCTGAGATGGTGCCACTGTACTCCATCCAGGCTGGGTGACAGAACAAGACTCTCTCAAAAAAGAGAAAAAAAGTGTGTGATCTTGGGGAGTTCTAAGGCCCAGTAGCCTCATCTGTAGAATGGAAGCAATAGTGCTACTCTGCAGAGCTGACTTCAGGACCAAGAGATCGAATGCATATGGAGGAGGCTACTTCAATTTGTCAGGAGGAGGAGGCTGGTCCTGTGATGAATGGGAATGAAGGATAGACGAGACAGAGGTTGCGCAAACTGCAGGCTCTGTGCTCATAGCCTGCTCCCAGACATTCTTCTGTTATCTGTCTGTTTCCTAGCCTACGCACGTGCATGGACAGTAGCTGCTATTCAGTAATTGAGCTAATGGTTTTAAAGTCTCCTCCTTATCTTGGCTGGGGGCAGGCAGCAGCTGTGCAGTGGCAGTGTGCCTATGCAGACAGAGGGAGAGTGAGCGGCACACGGTGTTTCCACCATGGTCTTCACTCAGGCCCGGGCTGAAGTCAGGGGCTACCTCCAAATACGCAGCCTCCTGGCCCGGCAGTGCCTGGCAGAGTTTCTGGGTGTGTTTGTGCTCATGGTAGGTTGGGTAAATGGGGGAGGGAAGAAGGGAGGTGGGCAAAAGTCCCTGGCTCCTTCTGGTGTCCTTATCTCTTTCTCCTGGTGTCCCCCACCTGCCAACTCCCAATCGCTTTTGTTTTCATCCTCTTGTCTCTTCTTTCCTCTTCTACTTCATCTTTTTTTTTTTTTTTGAGACAGTTTTGCGGCTGTTACCCAGACTGGAGTGCAATGGCACGATCTCGGCTCACCGCAACCTCTGCCTCCTGGGTTCAAGCAATTCTGCCTCAGCCTCCCGAGTAGCTGAGACTACAGGCGCGCACCACCATGCCCAGCTAATTTTTGTATTTTTAGTAGAGACGGGGTTTCATCTTGTTGACCAGGATGGTCTCGATCTGTTGACCTCGTGATCCACCTGCCTCGGCTTCCCAAAGTGCTGGGATTACAGGTGTGAGCCACCGCGCCTGGCCTTCTACTTCATCTTTCTTATTCTTGTCACTTTTCTTATTTTCTTCCCACATTCTTTCTGTTTCTTCTTCCTCCACTGTCCCCATTTCTTTTCCCTTCCCTCCTTCTGCTTTCCTCCCTCCCGTGCTTGTCTTCCGTGCCCTTCATCTCCTTGGCTGCTCCCCTGGCCTTCCCCGCCTTCTCCCTGCTGGTCTCCTGGGCCCCTGTTCCTCATCTCCCCTCTTCTCCCCAGCTCCTCACCCAAGGAGCTGTGGCCCAGGCTGTCACCAGTGGAGAAGCCAAAGGCAACTTCTTCACCATGTTTCTGGCTGGCTCTCTGTCCGTCACGATAGCCATCTACGTGGGTGGTAATGTCTCAGGTGAGGAGGGAGGGGTCTGGTCATCGGAGCAGGTGGGACGTGCATGTGAGCATGTCTGTCTGGTGACGGTGGAAAGGCAAATCCTTCTGTGACTCATGGACATTATCTCCTTGAGTTTGACCAGTGCCCCAGATCGAGATAAGCCTTTGGCCCCACCAGCCCATCCCCTTTCTGTATCACTCCATCCCTCTTCCTCACACGAATGCTTGGCTCACCTAGGTAGAAATCTATGGCAGGCACAGAGGGCTATCATTTTGTGTTCCCCACCAGAAGCCCTCTGGGGGCTCATCTCTGCTCAGGACCTCTCCTGCTTGTCCGCAGATACACAGTGCTTCAGTGTGTGCCTGGCTGGAGCCTTGAGACATAGTGTATTGCTGTGGATAAAGCAGACAGACCTAGGTTCCAACCTTGGATTCACAGTATCATCTTCTTTTTTTTTTTTTTTTTTGAGATGGAGTTTCATTCTGTTGCCCAGGTTGAAGTGTAGTGGTGTGATGTCTGTTCACTGCAAACTCTCCCTCCTGGGTTAAAGCAATTCTCCTCTCTCAGCATCCCAAATAGCTAGGATTACAAGTGCCTGCCACCACACCTGGCTAATTTTTGTGTATTTAGTAGAGACGGGTTTTAACCAGTTGGCTGGGCTGGTCTCAAACTCCTGACCTCAGGTGATCTACCTGCTTTGGCCTCCCAAAGTGCTGTGATTACAGGCGTGAGCCACTGCGCCCGGCCCACAGTGTGACTTTGATAAATTGCTTAACATCCTGGAGCCTCAACTTCCTAAGCCGTGTGATGGAAATTATACTACCTCCCTTAAGAGCTGTAGGAAGAAGTGGCAGTGTTGTCTGGTGACAATGCCTGGCAGTGACACTTAATAGATGTTGTATTTCTTTCCTTGATCCTTGAAGGGGCCCACCTGAATCCAGCCTTCTCCCTGGCCATGTGCCTCCTTGGACGCCTCCCCTGGGTCAAGCTCCCTATTTACATCTTTGTGCAGTTGCTGTCTGCTTTCTGTGCTTCAGGAGCCACCTATGTTCTCTACTACGGTGACAGAGGGAACAGAGGGAGCCGTGCCTTGGGAGCACCTGTGGGTGGGCAGGGGCGCCTCAGAATGGTTTTGGATGAACAAGCAAAGGGGAAATCCTGGGTGTTCCCCTCGTCCACAGATGCCCTGCAGAACTATACAGGTGGGAACCTGACAGTGACTGGCCCCAAGGAGACAGCCTCTATTTTTGCCACCTATCCTGCCCCCTATCTGTCCCTGAACAATGGCTTCCTTGATCAGGTAGGTGTGAGGGGGATGTCTGGGGACCCAACTTTCGCCCTGTTCCTCCGGACCCCAGCCCGTTGTTCAGTCTCTGGGTAGAGTGTAGGTTGGGTCTATCTTGGCGCCCCCTACCATCCCCAACAGCCTGTGTTGCACAAGTCTAGACGACATGGAGCATTTGGATGAGAGAGGGCAGATGGAGCACCTGGAAGCTGACAGGAACCCCTCTGCCTCTGTTTACTTCAAGGTTCTGGGCACCGGGATGCTGATTGTGGGGCTCTTGGCCATCCTGGACAGACAGAACAAGGGAGTCCCTGCGGGTCTGGAGCCTGTGGTGGTGGGGATGCTGGTCTTGGCCATCGGGTTATCCATGGGTGCCAACTGCGGGATTCCACTCAACCCGGCCCGGGACCTGGGCCCACGTCTCTTCACCTATGTGGCTGGCTGGGGTCCCGAAGTCTTCAGGTGGGAGAGACCCTCTTCTGGTGCTGGCCTCCACTCACCTTCCTCTGCTAAGGGCTTTGTCCCTGGGTCCCCAAAGTCTGTCTTTAGATAGCTCTCTTGGCCTCTTAGGACAATGTTCTTTCTCTAAGTCACATGCTCCCTCTTTCTCCCTTGCTTCCCTCCCACTTTTCACTGAAACAGTAAGATTTAGAGGTTGTGTTCTTAAGCATGCTGTATCACCTCTGTGCACATTAGAGACTTCATCAGCAAAATTAATACATTCAGATCACTCCCTAAGGCAAGAGGCTGGACAGAGCTCTCCTGGGGTTCCCTCTTCTAAATACTATGCTTCTGTGCCAAGGCAATCCTCTTCCTGGTGTCTACCACTCCGGGAACAACTTTAGGGCACTCTCTTGCTACTGCCCCTGGTCCCTGGAGAGGGGGAGGCTAAGGGAGTCACTCCTGATACCGTCCTATTGTCCTTCTTTTGCAGTGCTGGTAATGGTTGGTGGTGGGTGCCTGTGGTGGCCCCCATGGTGGGAGCCACCCTTGGCACAGCCACTTACCAGCTGTTGGTGGCTCTGCACCATCCTGAGGACCCAGAGCCAGTTCAGCATCTGGTGTCTGCTCAACGTAAAGCCTCAGAGTTGAAAACTCCTGCCTCAGCTCAGATGCTGGAGTGTAAGCTATGATTAGGCCAATCCTCACTTCACTCGTGAACCCTGGAGCCAGCCACTGACCCCGCCTGGGAGCAACAGTTATCCTTCCTCCTTGTTCATGTGCCAGAACCTGGGAAGCTTCCCGTTTACCCACATGGCACCCCTTCCTAAGAAGGATCCTGGTCAGGGAGAAGTGGAGGAGGATAAGGTACCCGGGACTCAGGCTTCTCATCTCCCTCACGACCCTCCGGGCCTCTTGGAACGTAGTTACTCGAAGTAGCCGCTAGAGGGTGCGCACCCGGACGCTGGACGGGGACAGTTGTGGGCATCTGCAGGGTGGAGGGGGCCACCATCCAGGGTAGGGCACAACCCTGGGGACTGCCCTCCACAGCCTGTCCCGACTGCCGACTCCCAGCTCTCATCGCCTCGGTGCCTCCCTCCTTCACCCTCTCGGGAAGCCTCCTGCAGCGGGTAGTTAGGGGTGGGGAGGCCGCCTCCACTTAGGGGGCGTGGTGGGGACCGAGGGAGGGAGGGTGGCGGGGCACAGAGACCGAGAGCAAGGCGGGGAAACTGAGGCACGGTTCCTCGACATCTCGGTGTGGCGTTGTGCATTCAAGGAGAGTGAGATACAGTGAGATGAGGCAGGGCGAGGAGGAAGGGTGAAGGAACGGAGGGCAGACGGCTCCGAGGAGCGAGAGTCGGGGGCTGAAGGCAACCTTGCGCCGGGGAGATTCAGGTTGTTCACCACTTCTACAGCTCTCCCGCCGCTCCCTGCAGAGGATGCTCGTTTTGCAGAGAAGGCAGTGTTCCTCTATTCCCTTCTTCCACATTAAAAAAACCCTCTGAGCGATCTAGACTCCAGAATTATTTTTTAAGATGCAGATGGACGTGCGTGTTGGGGGGTCCCAGCCCGGCCACGCCGAGCCTCGGAAGGGCTAAGACCCTCCCCTTGCCCCGCACAAAGATGGCTGCTCCCTCCTCCCAGATCCCTCTCCCCTCCCCAAAACCCCCTCCCGCCCCCCGGCCCCGCCGCCAGCTCCGTCACTTCCGCCCCGCCGTGGCCGAAACTGACACAAAGTAGCGGGCCGAGGCCCCGGGGGAGCGGGGCCGCAGCTGGGGGGGGCGGGAGCCCGCGGGGAGCTGAGCCGAGCGCCCCCCGCCCCAGCCCCCGGCATGGGCAGGACGGGGCCGCCGGGGCGGGCGCCGAGCGCTGAGCGCTAAGGTGAGGCGAGGCGAGGCGGGGGCGCCCGGGAGCGCGGGGCCGGGAGGGCAGAGGGATGTGGCGGCGGCCGCGGGGCTGGAGGGGCCCGGGAGCGGGTGTAGACAGGCGAGCATCGGGGACCAGGAGTCGGGAGCTGCGGCCAGACGGGGCGAGGGTGGCGGCCGACTGGAGAGCAGGGGCTGTCGGGTGCCCGGGGACGGGGCAGAGCGGGGGACTGTGTGCTGCTGGGTGGGAGGATGGGGTGGCGAAGGGGCTCGTGGAGAGCAGGAGAGCGGCGCGAGTGCCCGGGAAAATCTCGTGCAGCCTCCGCCGCGGGAGACCCGCCCAGAGAGTTGTGGGGCGGGAGGAGTAGCCGGGCCTGAGGGTTCGGTGCCTGGAGAAGGGAGTTTCGGCTGGTAGGCTTTGTCTTTCTAAGGTGGAGGTCTGTCTCTGCCTGAGGAAAACCGAGTGTGTCAGGAGGGGCGGTAGCTCTGGGAGATGATTGCTGTGCCCTGAGTTCTGTCCTTGGTGAGGGAAGGTGGCCCGAGCTTGTATTGGTGGCCGATGACCTGGGGGTCTTCCATTTCCTCCTGTTTCCCTGACCTGCCAGCCTCCTCTGAAAAAAGTGGCCAGCCTTTGGGGCTCTTGCTCGGAAGGGAGCAGAGCCCAGACCTATAGGAGGAGCTGTTTTCCTCCATGGAGCATTGCCTCCTTGCCGGGGCTGGCTATTTTTATCCCAAATGTGGCCGAGAGGGGGCTGGGGCAGGGTGACGGGGCAGGGCAACGTGGCTGACTCCTCAGCCAGGTTGAGGAGGTTTTCTGACCTGTTCAGAAAACCCAGGCTGTGTGAGACTGAGAAGGAAAAGTGAGAGTGATCCCAGTTTCCAGGTCTCTCCTCCCTTTCCCTTGGAATCATGGCCCCTCCAGCCCCCCCAGAGGGGATGAGGTCTGGGGCCAAGCCTGCTTCCAGTCTCCCCAGGGTCTCAGAGGTAAAACAACTTTCCTGGTCCATATCCAGACTCCTGACTCCTGAGGGCGTGTGCAGCTCCTACATTAACTCTTTCTTGGGACTCAAACTCAGATCTTCAGGCTGATTGTGTTTCTTGATCCCTCCCTCCCCAAGGGCGGGGCTGCCTGTAGAACTTTTGATGCCCACCCTTGCATCCTTTAACCTCTCCCTGCGCTCCCCACCCTCCTGTGACTCATACTCAGACTGGGTGGAGACCCTGGCAGGGGGCCCTGGAGGAGGGCTTGGCATCTCTAAAATGTAGATGAGGTTTTTCTTCCTGAGCCAGGCATCCTCGCCTGCCAGAGTTGGAGAGGGTCAGGGATGAAAAGGACTTCTGGCTTTCAGGATTGCCTGACCTGGCGTTAAGGGTGGGATCTGAGCTGGTGTGGGTGACTGGGTCATTGACAGAGTCTGTAATTATAGAGATTTGCCAGACAGGCAATTAGTATCTCTTGGGGCTGTCAGGCTGGTGGGGTGTGACTGGTAGGCTGGAGGCAGGGGGAACCAAAGAGGATGAGGAGGTGAAAGTCCTTCCACCCAAAGAAAGAGGAGGTGACTGGCAGTTTCCTTTGGGCCAGGCTGGGGAATAAGGATGAGACTCTGTGACCCTGCCTTGTAAGGCCAGGCCTTGAACCTTTTTGGGAGAAAGAAAGGACGTGGGAAGGTGGAGCAGGCAGAGGCCTGTCTCACTGGCCCTCCCTGAGCCTGCCCCAGTGCCATGCTGACTGGACTAGGCTTGCGGTGGGAGACAGGGAAGGGCAAACTCCCCACTAGGGTTGGGAAGATCCCTCTGCCAGCCCAGAAAGGTGGCTGACCCAGGCTGAGAGGAAGCTGTTTGGGGACTGTCTGTGCAGAAAGTGACAGCTATGCCTCTATTGTGAGCTCCCCCTGGAGGAGGTGATAATGGAAGCCCCAGCAATGGGGGGGTGGGATGATGGAGAACTTCTGAGCCTTTTGAGAAGGGTGGAGCCTGCCCGCCCCATTTCCTGATGCCCTGCCAGGTGCTTCCTGGCTTACGTTCCCTCCACCCCACCCTTGGGGAAACGCTTTCTAGTAAGCACAAGCACTACTCATTGCCACCAGAATACCTGGGAGACTCCGTTGTCCCTGGGATGGATACCTTGAGAGCTGTGCCCCTTTTTTCAATATCTGGCCTCTTCTTTCCCTACAGGCCTTCGCTTCTGTAAAGTCTCAGCCCCCCATGTCACCCAAGGCAGGGATATGATGGGAGGTGGTGGGGAAGCCCCCTCTTTCCCAGGGACCCATCAGGGCAGTAAGAGGAGAGACTGGAAAAAGGAGGCTGGGGGAGGGGTAAGGTCAGAGCTGGAGAAGAGGGTCTTCAAAAGGGATCTCATGAGGGGAGGGAAGAGTTACCATCAGTTTCCTGACCTCATTCATCTGTCATCTTCTTGCAGGGTCTCCCATGGGATTGCTGGGACCTTGCTGGGTGAGATGGCACTGTGTGCAAAAAAGCGCCCCCCAGGTAAGACGGGCAAGGAGGGAGATCCCGGGAACCATCAAGAGTGGGTGTTATGGCTCAGGGAGCAAAGGGAGAAGGGACAACTGGTATAGTCTGAGGGAGGGATATTCCCTATCCAGCTTGGAGGGAGCCTAGGAAACCAAATTCTTCCACTTGATTCCAAAGCTCGGTTATCTGCCAGGACCGCGTTGAGCACCAGCTCCCTCCCACCATCCTGCCCCGAAACATCTGCAGTTTTGGGGCACCTGCAGCTCCTGCTCTCTAGCCTAGGGAGCTGTGCTCTCATTCTCTGCTCGGTCTTTTCACCCCCTCCCTGCCCCCCTCATTTTTCCATCCACCCGTCCTCCTGGTTTTCCTGCAGGTGGGGGTGTGTGTGCGTGAAAGCGGTTGCCCCCGACAACGCTGGCCGTCCGCATTGGCCCGGCTCCGCATTGGCCAGGCCCGGGGGTGGGAGGGAAGGCGGGGCTCTAGCGCGAGCTTTCGCCTACGCGGCGCACTAGCAGGCTGCGGTCCCTGCAGTTGGGGAGCGGGCGGGGGCGGAGCCCTGGGCGTTCTCTGCGCGTCTGGGGGCCACTCAGCGCACGCAGGCGTCCGCTGGGGGGAATGGGGGGCGGCCACGGCGCAGCTGAGCTCG
Organism: Leontopithecus rosalia; assembly: GCA_028533165.1. Classification (NCBI taxonomy): domain Eukaryota; kingdom Metazoa; phylum Chordata; class Mammalia; order Primates; family Cebidae; genus Leontopithecus; species Leontopithecus rosalia. The sequence continues at coordinate 36,624,247 of CM052667.1, read as the reverse complement.
CGGCATCCCCGAGCGCCGGTGGCTGGGAGGATGGCCTGGGCTGTGAGTGGGGCGTGCGCCCGACGGCCGGGGCTCCCCTCTGAGCGGCCGCGACTCCTGCACCTCCCTGGGGGTCTGCCCCTTCGATGCCGCTAAGGCCAAGGACGTATAGACTGTCTGCCGTCCCCCACTCAAACCGGGATCATGACGGTCCCCAAGGAGATGCCCGAGAAGTGGGCTCGGGCCCGGCCACCTCCCTCTTGGAGCCGAAAGAAGCCCTCTTGGGGGACAGGTAACGGGAGGCAGAGCCTGGCCTCCATTTATTTCCCCCCTCCAATCCCCACATTCACTTGTCCCCAGCCTCCCCCTACCTTTTCCGATCCTCTTTCCAGACCCAGAGATTCCTGGCTCCGAAGGGTCCAGTTCCCACCATCTTCCTTTGCATGGTCTTTGGCTGATTGCGCAGGGAACTCAGCCCAAGGGAACCCCTTTAGGGAAGTTTCTGGGAGTGAAGTGGCTTGGTAGGCAGGGGGCACTGTGGCCTGGGGTTTTGTTACTGCAGTATGCTCTGCAGGGGTCCTGGGGTGTGTGGAAAAGGTTCTGGAATGCTGTCTTTGGCTCCTGGACAGGTTTAAGGCATTAGGTTTACTGCCTAACCAAATTACCCCCTTTTGCAGCATGAGGTCATGGTGACCCCCCGGGAGATGGGCTGGGGAATCCATGATAGGACAGCTCCTTGTTCTGGGACATGAATTTGATGACTGCAGTCCCAGACCTGCAGAGGTTTGGGATAGGTTTAGCTAGATAAGTATCACTAACTGAGTGACAAATGAGCCCTTTAAGGGAAATGCGTGCAGATAGCACAAGAAAGGTCCAGTTAGAGACTGACTGTTTCAGTTACATTTCATTCCTCCCTCCTCCATCTCTGTCTCAGTCCGCATGACCCATATCCCTGACCACCCCCTACCTTTTCTACTTGAAGATGAGCTTTGAAATAAGGTGATGTCATTGTGGGCCAGTCAGAAGCAGCTGCTGGTGACATGTGACAAGCAGAGGCTCCTGTAGGGGGACTGCACGTGGGGCTGGGATGCTGCCGCAGCGCAGCTCCGGGATACAGTGACCCTCCTTCTTGCCACCTACCCTACCCTCGAAATAGGGAGACAGCAGTACAGCGGCTAGATGTGCAGTGGTCCCCAGGGGGAAGGCAGCTTTGTGTTTTCAGCGCTACTCATTATGACGATGTATGCATTAATAATAGCAGCAAAAGGGGCTGGGAGTCCCAAGACTGGGGATTGGCTAAGATTCCTCTGGAGGGGAGGTGGGGGAGACAAACTGGGTGTTCCCAGTTGTAGACCTTGAAGGTTGTCCTGTGAGTGTAACCTGGAGAGCTGTGGGTCAGGCCGCTGGTGCAAGGTGCACTGGAGGGAAGAATGTGATGAGCCCTCAGCTGTGGAGCTAACTCTTTAAAACGATATTCTGTGGAAACAACCAGGGACCCCTCGCAGAGTGTTGGTCCAGACCTCAGTCTGCTCCTCCTGACTGCAGCATCATTTTGTTGCAGAAGAAGAAAGGAGGGCGCGGGCTAATGACCGAGAATACAATGAGAAATTCCAGTATGCGGTAAGTGACTCTAGACCACCTGTTCCTTCTCTCTGATTGGAGAGGGGCAAGGTCAGCCTACGCCGGGACTGAGGGCTGCCTGGGAAGAGTGCTTGGGGGAGGGGAAGGCAACCTCCTCAGCCACTCTCCATCTGCTACTGTGCTGAATTTTTCATGCCTTCACCTGTCAGTGAAGCAGAATACACTGACCCCTTGAGACTCCCTTCTCTCCTCCTCTTTCCCCCTCCCACACCTGTTATTGCTGGCTTTTAAGGCAGAGATCTGGGGAAGTATGAAGATGGTGAGGCAGCTTCAGTCTGGTTCTGGGTTGGGGCTGGAGGCTGCTCTTTTATCTTCTCTCCTCCTGCCATAGAGTAACTGCATCAAGACCTCCAAGTACAATATTCTCACCTTCCTGCCTGTCAACCTCTTTGAGCAGTTCCAGGAAGTTGCCAATACTTACTTCCTGTTCCTCCTCATTCTGCAGGTACGTGACCCATACCTAGCGGATCTTTTGCAGCTCCCCAAACTGAATAAAGTCAAGAAAGAGGAAGGGGAAGGAGGGCATCAGATGGGGTTTCGGAGGCATGCTTATCTTTCTTCCTTTCAGCTGATCCCACAGATCTCTTCCCTGTCCTGGTTCACCACCATTGTGCCTTTGGTTCTTGTCCTCACCATCACAGCTGTTAAAGATGCCACTGATGACTATGTGAGTTGTTTTAATTCCTCTATTTTGTGCCAGTCACCCACCATTACTCCCACGCCCACCCCCAACTCACAGCCACCTTCATCCAGCACAATTTTTTGGTTTCCTTGACATCCCTTACCCAGTCCGGCTAGATCCATAGTGTCTTTTTGCTCTGAGGGCGGGGGGGAGTAAAGGAGAGAACCGGTTTGTGATGGGGTGTGTATGAGGCGTTACTCTACGTGCTCTGAGTTCTGCTGATCAGCGAATTCCTCCCAGGCAGGGAACGGTGTCTTACCTTTTACAGCTTTCTTCTTTTCAGTTCCGCCACAAGAGTGATAACCAGGTGAATAACCGCCAGTCTCAGGTGCTGATCAATGGAATGTGAGTGCCTGCTGTAGACAAGGGCTCTGGGGAGGAAGGGGGTCCCCTAGGAGCCTCTGTAGCTCCTGACAGCCTCTTCACTGTCTTCTCGTTGCCTCAGCCTCCAGCAGGAGCAGTGGATGAATGTCTGTGTTGGTGATATTATCAAGCTAGAAAATAACCAGTTTGTGGCGGTAAGGGACAGGGTATCCCTCTAGGCCTATAGCATTCTTCCTTTTCTTTGTCAGAAAGGGATGAAGCTTTCCTGGTTTACTGTTGCCTCTTAAACACCCACCCACCCACGGCAGGAAACTTTCTCATGGGGCCACTGATGCACCTGGAACTAAGCAAACCAAGAATGCTTAGTGGGAGGAGCCATCATCACAGCTCACTGGGGGTGGAGGTTGGCATATTTGGACTTCTCATTAGGTTTTCTCTCTAGGCGGATCTTCTCCTCCTTTCCAGCAGTGAGCCCCACGGGCTGTGTTACATAGAGACAGCAGAACTGGATGGGTAAGTGGCATGCTCAGTGTCAGCCCTCTCCTTCTGTCTCTTTGGAGGGAAAAAGATTGTCTTTGAACAAGGTTCTTAGGTCTGGGCTCTGTCTGAATTTGGCAAAATCAGGGGTAAGAAAGGCTTTGGATGTATGAAGTATTATTCAACCAGTATTTGCTGGGCTAAGCAGCTGTGCCCGATGCTTATGTGTCCCTGGGTAGAATTTAGAGGATGGGGAAGGCTGGGCATGGTGGCTCACTCCTGTAAATCCCAGCACTTTGGGAGGCCAGTGTGGGAGGATTGCTTGAGCCCAGGAGTTTGAGACCAGCCTGGGCAAGATGGTGAGACTTCGTCTCTATTAAAAAAAATATATGAAAAAAGTTAAAAAATTAGTTGGGCATGATAGTTTTAATGCCTGTAATCCCAGCTACCTGGGAGGCTGAGGTGGAAGAATCATTTGAGCCCAGGAGTTGGAGGCTTCAGTATGATCGTGCCACTGCACTCCAGCTTGGGCAACAGAGCGATCTATTAAAAAGAAACATTTAGAGGATGAGGAAGGAGTGGGGACTCAGGGATACTGTCCTTCCAGCGAGACCAACATGAAAGTACGTCAGGCGATTCCAGTCACTTCAGAACTGGGAGACATCAGTAAGCTTGCCAAGTTTGATGGTGAGTAATCTTTGGAGGAGTAGCCTGAAGGTAGAGGAGGGGAGTTGGGTTTTGTTTGGGGAGAGTTAAATGATACCTTTTCCTTTGGGCTTTTTGTTGTTATGATTAGGCAACTCCCCGGACTGTTTTGGGGAGGGGAGTGTTGATAATGTGTGGCTACCTCTTGGTTGTGAGTTGATGATTATTTCAAGGGAACTTTGTGGCTGATAGCGCCCCATGTGCTATGCATGCTGAGAGAAATTCAGCTTATTCTTTTTGCTTATTAGCTTGGAATAATAATATATGCTCCATATAAGACAGACCATACAGAGTATATAAGACCAAAGTTAATAGAGGCCAGTACTGTGGCTTACACCTGTAATCCCAGCACTTTGGGAGGCTGAGGTGGGCAGATTGCTTGAGGCCAGGAGTTCGAGACCAGACTGGCCAACATGGTGAAACCCTGTTTCTACTAAAAATGCAAAAATTAGCCAGGCATGGTGGGCACCGGTAGTCCCAGCTACTCAAGAGGCTGAGGCAGAAGAATCGCTTGAACCTGGGAGGTAGAGGTTGCAGTGAGCTGAGACTGCACACTGCTCTCCAGCCTGGGCAGCAGAGTGAGACTGTCTCAAAAAGAAGAAAAAAAAAAAGAAAATAGTTTTTCCTTTCCTCTTCTTCTACCCTGCATAGGTAGCCACATTAACTGATAGTGTGTGTTCATCCACACGTTTTCATATATGTTTAATTAACTGATAGTGTGTGTTCATCCACACGTTTTCATATATGTTTATACAAGCAAATATTAGGTTACGCTACTGCCTTTTTTTTTTTTTTTTTTGAGACAGAGACCCACTCTGTTGCCCAGGCTGGAGTGCAGTTGTGTGATCTCGGCTCACCGCAGCCTCCACCTCCCAGGTTCAAGTGATTCTCATGTCTCAGCCTCCTGAGTAGCTGGAATTACAGGTGCCCACCACCAGGCCCAGCTAATTTTTTTTATTTTTAGTAGATACAGGTTTCACCATGTTGACCAGGCTGGTCTCAAACTCCTGACCTCAAGTGATCTGCCCACCTCAGCCTCCCAAAGTGCTGGGATTACAGGTGTGAGCCACCTCGCCCAACCTGCTTCATTATTTTCCTGAAGAGTTGCATCAGCTCACACTCCCAGCAGCAGCATATAGATGGGCTGTTGTCCTGGCATCCTCTCCCGCAGCTCCTTTTCTCTTTGTGTTATGGTCTTGTGATCAGGCTGCAGACTGGAGCAGTACTTGAGCAGTGACATTCTTGTCTTCCATTCAGGTGAAGTGATCTGTGAACCTCCCAACAACAAACTGGACAAATTCAGCGGAACCCTCTACTGGAAGGAAAACAAGTTCCCCCTGAGCAACCAGAACATGCTGCTGCGGGGCTGTGTGCTGCGAAACACCGAGTGGTGCTTTGGGCTGGTCATCTTTGCAGGTGAGCCTCCTAGCATCCAAAGAAAGAAGCGTAAGAGTTAGCGACTCAGCCAGCCCTCCCTCAGGAGTATGGGATGAGGTGGGAGAATACCTAAGGTAAAAAGCCTCCAGGTCTCCATACAGGCCTCATATCCAGACAGTGTCTCTATTCCACCCTGCTGTCCAGAGTCCTCAAAGTTGGTAAGAGTAGGGATGAGCTACCTTACCTTTCTTTCTTTTTTTTTTTTTAATGGTACTTTAGGCTCTGGGGTACATGTGCACATCCTGCATCCTGCAGGACTGCTGCATAAGTACATACATGCCACATCCCCCCCGGGATGAGCTACTTTGAACATACCAGAAAGCTTACTGTAAAGTATCTATTTACCTGGGCTAGGCCTCCACAAGCCAGCAAAAATGCTAAGCTATGGTAATGTTCACTATCTCACATAGATTGCCTTTTTTTTTTTTTAAACTCGGGACCAAACTGTATGTTCATAAATGTACATTGCTTCTTTTTGGAGACAGAGTCTTGCTTTGTTACCCAGGGCAGAAGCCCAGAGGCAGATGTGTTATTTGGCTTTCCCAGCCCTTCCCATTCTTTTCTAGGTCCTGACACGAAGCTGATGCAAAACAGTGGCAGAACGAAGTTCAAAAGAACGAGTATTGATCGCCTAATGAACACCCTGGTGCTCTGGGTAAGGTGCCCCGAATCTGGTTCCCTGCCTCTGCCCTCTGCTTCACCCTGGGTGACTCCTTTTCCTTTCCTTTCTCTTCTTTGGTCAGTAAAGCTTCAGGTTTGGCTTTAAAGCCACGGGTAGGTCAGCTACACAAAGGCAGTGTTTATTTTAGGCTCCTTTTAGGTTGGAAGATGTTATTTAAGAAAACTTCAGGAACGTGCATGAATCAACAACTTAAAGCTAAAACAGATCATCCCTTCTCTGATTCCAGTTATGATGATGACTTTGTGAAGCATGTGACCTTCTGTTTGCTTTTGCCAGGGACAAGGAGGCCTTCATGGGGATGGAGAGGGAATCAAAAAAAATTTCCATTTGGAAGAGGTTGGCAGGGTCTTTTCCCCGAAACTTCTAAGAATGAAGGATCCCAAAGGAAAAGTTTCTGTTTTAGTTTTTGGCAATTCCTGAATCCTTCTCTTGTTTAGCTAGAAATCTGAACTCCTTATTGGGCTCTCCTCCCCTTCCTGCGCCCCCACTGTCTGCTGCCTGCCCCCCACATGCCAGCTTGTAAAGGCTGGGGCCAGCCTCTGGTGAGCGGGTTTCCGCCCTGGCTTCAAAGGGTGTGGGGAAACCCAGCCTGGGGAGGTGGTTGTCTGTAGGGCTCCAGTCGCCCCCTGGTGGTCATTGGGCACCAATCTCCTATTTTGTTTCTAAGCCTCAACAGTGGAGGCAGCTTTGGAAATAGTTGTAGGAAATTGGACAGTGGTCTGTTTTTTTTAATCCGTCTCTCCAGAGACTCCAAAATTTATAAGATTTTTGATGAAACAAGAAATCTAGACGAGGAGTGGGGGCTCACACCTGTAATCCCAGCACTTTGGGAGGCCAAGGTGGGAAGATCATTTGAGCCTATGAGTTCAAGACCAGCCTGGGCACCATAGTGAGACCCTGTCTCTACAAAAAAATTTAAAAATTAGCCAGGTTTGGTGGCATGCACCTGTGGTCCCAGTTATTCTGGAGGCTGAGGCAGGGGAATTGCCTGAGCCTGGGAGGTTGAGGCTGCACTGAGCCAGGATTGTGCAGCTACATTCCAGCCTGGGCAACAGAGCAAGACCCTGTCTCTAAAAAGAAGCAATGGGCCAGGTGCGGTGGCTCAAGCCTATAATCCCAGCACTTTGGGAGGCCGAGGCGGGTGGATCACGAGGTCAAGAGATCGAGACCATCCTGGTCAACATGGTGAAACCCCGTCTCTACTAAAAATAAAAAATTAGCTGGGCATGGTGGTGTGCACCTGTAGTCCCAGCTACTCAGGTGGCTGAGGCAGGAGAATTGCTTGAACCCAGAAGGCAGAGGTTGTGGTGAGCCGAGATCGTGCCATTGCACTCCAGTCTGGGTAACAACAGCGAAACTCCGTCTAAAAAAAGAAAAAAAAAAGCAATGTACATTTATGAACATACAGTTTAGTCCCGAGTTTAAAAAAGAAAGGCAATCTATGTGAGATAGTGAACATTACCATAGCTTGGCATTTTTGTTGGCTTGTGGAGGCCTAGCCCAGGTAAATAGATACTTTACAGTAAGCTTTCTGGTATGTTCAAAGTAGCTCATCCTGGGGCGGATGTGGCATGTATGTACTTATGCAGCAGTCCTGCAGGATGCAGGATGTGCACGTGTGCCCCAGAGCCTAATGTACCATTAAAAAAAAAAAAGGTAGTTCATCCTTACTCTTACCAACTTTGAGGACTCAGGAAGGTTTCAAGGTGCCAGATTGGGAGCTAATCAACTATTTCAGTTTCCCCATCATACAGATGAGATAATGGTCAGACAGAAGGCCACATGATAAGTGGTGACAGACTAGAACCTGTCACCAGTTCTGAGCTTTTTCCGCTAGAGCAGGGCTGTCCAATCTTTTGGCGTCCCAGGGCCACATTGAAAGAAGAATTGTCTTGGGCCACACATAAAATGCCCTAACATTAACAATACCTGATAAGCTAAAAAATAAATCTCATTTTTTAAAAAAAATTATTTATTTTTTGAGATGGAGTTTTGCTTTTGTTGCCCAGGCTGGAGTGCAATGGTGTGATCTCAGCTCACTGCAACCTCTGCCTCCTGGGTTCAAGCAATTCTCCTGCGTTAGCCTCCTGAGTAGCTGGGATTACAGGCATGTGCCGCCACCTTTGCTTAATTTTGTATTTTTAGTAGAGACAGGGTTTCTTTATGTTGGTTAGGCTGGTCTCGAACTCCTGGCCTCAGGTAATCTGCCTGCCTTGGCTTTCCAAAGTACTCTGATTATAGGCAACAGCCACCATATCTGGTCTGTTTTTTTTTTTGTTGTTGTTGTTGTTATTTTGTTTTTTTGAGGCAGGGTTTTGCCCTGTAGCCCAGGCTGGAGTGCAGTGGCATGATCTTGGCTCACTGCAACTTCCACCTCCCGGGTTCAAGCAATTCTCGTGCCTGGGCCTCCTGAGTAACAGGGACTACAGGCATGTGCCATGAGGCCCAGCTAACTTTTTTTGTATTTTTAGTAGAGATGGGGTTTTGTCATGTTGGCTAGGCTGGTCTTGAACTCCTGACCTCAGGTGATCCACCTGCCTCAGCCTCCCAAAATGTTGGGATTACAGGCATGAGCTACCACACCCCAGCCCATAATATATATATATATATATATATATGAATATGTATACACGCACACGCATATATATATTTAACACTCGGCTGTTACCAAAATCTCATGGTGTTTTAAGAAAGTTTATGGCTTGGCCGGGCGTGGTGGCTCACGCCTATAATCCCAGAACTTTGGGACGCCGAGGCGGGTGGATCACGAGGTCAAGAGATCGAGACCATCCTGGTTAACAAGGTGAAACCCCGTCTCTACTAAAAATACAAAAATTAGCTGGGCATGGTGGTGCACGCCTGTAGTCCCAGCTACTCGGGAAGCTGAGGCAGGAGAATTGCTTGAACCCAGGAGGCGGAGGTTGTGGTGAGCTGAGATCGCGCCATTGCACTCCAGCCTGGGTAACAAGAGCGAAACTCCGTCTCAAAAAAAAAAAGGTTATGGCTTGATGGGTTTCGGAAGTGGTGGTGGCGCGATGACCACACTCCGGGCCTTGACTTGCCACGACCTGTTCCGCTTCAACAACATTAACTTGGATCCCCTTACGGAAATTTATGGGATTCCTTTTTACCTACAGTACCTCGCCCACTGGCCAGAGTATTTCATTGTTGCAGGGGCACCTGGTGGAGAATTAATGGGTTATGTTATGGGTAAAGCAGAAGGCTCAGTAGCTAGGGAAGAATGGCACGGGCACGTCACAGCTCTGTCTGTTGCCCCAGAATTTCAACGCCTTGGCTTGGCCGCTAAACTAATGGAGTTATTAGGGGAGATTTCAGAGAGAAAGGGTGGATTTTTTGTCAATCTCATTGTAAGAGTATCTAACCAAGTTGCAGTCAGCATGTACAAGCAATTGGGCTACAGTGTGTACAGGACAGTCATAGAGGATATTCAGCCAGCAGTGGAGAGCCTGATGAGGACGCTTATGATATGAGGAAAGCACTTTCCAGGGACACAGAGAAGAAATCCATCATACCATTACCTCATCCTGTGAGGCCTGGAGACGATGAATAACCCTGGGCAGCGGTTCTCAGGCAGATGCTCTAGATGCTTTATGGACAATATTATTTTCATTGGATGATTCTGGAGCTCTATTAGGAGAAAATTAATCATTTAAGTCTTAACGATCCAAGGAAATACAGGCTATCAGTTTATTTTAAATCTCATTGTTTCCCGTTAGCAATATCATACCTATGAAAGTTGTTCACTGTAACAAAATTCAATCGAAAACGCAGCTAGGTCAGAAGGAAACATAACCACTGTTGTGGTTCGTAATAGTCACTATGTGTACGCTAGGGAAAAGACTTGCTCCTGTCTCCTAAATGCTGTGCCTGAGAACCACTGCTGCATGTATTTGGTTTTCAATTTTGTATTGAACTGTTAATTGAAGCTTTAAAAGCATATATGAAATGTATAAATCTAAGATGTATAATAAAACACATTGTTGACTCTGAAAAAAAAAAAAGTAAGTTTATGAATTTGTGTTGGGCCACATGTGGCCCAGAGGCTGCGGGCTGGACAAGCTTGCACGAGAGCATGCGGCCAGTTTCAAAATGTCTGAGCGTTTGAGGGCTCAAGGGATGAATACATCTCAGATGTACGTGGTTTTGAGGGCTTCCTACATGTCAGCCTCGCCTGTGCTTCTCATTCCTCCCCAGATCTTTGGATTCCTGGTTTGCATGGGGGTGATCCTGGCCATTGGCAATGCCATCTGGGAGCACGAGGTGGGGATGCGCTTCCAGGTCTACCTGCCCTGGGATGAGGCAGTGGACAGTGCCTTTTTCTCTGGCTTCCTCTCCTTCTGGTCCTACATCATCATCCTCAACACCGTTGTGCCCATTTCACTCTATGTCAGGTATGTGCCCTCTCTGCCCCGGGGTCTCTCCAGGGAGCCCAGGTGGTCCCATAGCACTTTTCTTTTCTGTGAAAATGTTGTCCTTGAGAAGTAACTTGCAGTCCTCTTCTTCCTGTACTGTAAACAAATCATGTTATCTGTTTATCTTTGTGTGCAGAGCAAACTTCGTACTACAGTTTCCTGGTACTTGGGACTTTATTAGAGAAGAAAAAACTGATTTATTCAGCACCTATTTATTACATGCCTAGCACACAAAGAAGTGTGCTAGGTCCCGTCACACTTACAAAGATGAATTAGGAATGGATCTCCTTCCTTCTAGGTGCTTACATCTAGTAAAGGAAGGACAGTCTAAACACGTTATAAAACAAAATAGGAACCAGTGCTGTAGAACTTGACCTAGAGTCTTCCGTGTGAAGTAAGGGATACAGAGATGTATAAGGTGGCCTCTGCCTTCAGCAGCAGGAGATGGACGGGTCGGGGAGGGGAGATCTGGACGTGTCAGACTGAGATACAGTGTGGGAAGCACTGGGTGCCAGGGGGCTGGGGACTGTCACTCCATAAGCAGGTAGGCAGGGCAGAAGAGATGGCATTTGCTCTGGGTTTTGAGTGGTGACTGAGGTGGGTGAAGGTGGAGCTGCAAAGGAGAGGAGGAGGAGAAGGCTGGGAGTAAAGGTGTGGAGATGGGAGCCTGATGGCCCTGGGCCACATTGGAATGGCCTGTGGAAATAGCCGGCCAGGGGTTTGGGCCACGAGTGAGAGCTGGAAGCATAGCTTGCCCTGATTGTGGAGGCTTTTGAATCTTTGCCTGTGGACTTTGTACTTACTAACCATTAAAAGTTTTTGAAGAAAGTCAGAAGGCTGTATTCTGAAAATGCATTTTAAGTGTTTAACAGCTCTTTTAGAATTTGTCTAGCAGGTTTTCCGGTTTGCACCGAAAGTCCCCCCACCCCGCAAAAAGAAAAAGTGTTAAGAATGCTTTAGGAAGTACTGACTGGCAGTGCTGCGCAGCATGCCTAGGATGGAGGAGACATGCAGGTTGTTGGAGGTGAAGAGAACGTTAGCAGGGAGTGGGCCGGTGAGAATGGAGGGAGGAGGCGGAAGAGGAGGTGGGAAGAATGGCCGGGAAAGGAACTTTTCCTGCTTAGCGCCTTGCACTCGAGATAAGGGAAACTGTGACATTTTTAAGGAAATGTTTTTTGGAGGAAAACTCGCCCTGTCTCCCATCTTTTGTTCATATAGATTCCCCAAATAGCCCTCAGCTCTCTCCCAGCCCCCCAGCCTTACTGCTGGTGATAATAAATAGAAGATAACAGCATTTCTGTGCTGAGGGAGTACAGTTTCGACTTTTCCCGAGTGTGAAGAGGAGAGTTGGAAGGTTCTGGGCTTAGTCCTGCCTCTGCACTGGCCTTGTGACCTCAGGAAAATCCGCAGTCACTCAGGGTCTCACTTGATGTCAATTTTCCCGTGTAAACAGGAACAGTAGTCCTTGTGTCACCTTGAATAGGTTTTCTTAGTGTAAGATCCTGGATTAGAAGATACATTTTAAACTTAAATGGCTTTACAGTTATTGAATGGTAGCCTGCTCATTGTGGCTGTCGCCACTCCCTCTGCATTACACTATTTTAATGTCTTTGCCTACAGCCTAATTTTGTTTTCCCACCTATGGGCTTTGCTATCTGTGTTTTGTATCTCAGTTCACTTGAAGCCCTTGGGAGCTGCTAAAGCAGTTTTCCTTCTGAGTCTCATCAGGTTACAGTGTGTATGTTTGGGGAGGCTGAGAGTGAGTTGAAGGGCTGCGTGAGGAAAAGGCTCTTTGGAATGTGAAGACATTCCCAGTGTCTGAGTTTTTGCCTGGTTGTGGGATCCTGACAGGAGCCTTAGTCAGGTGGGAAGCAGGGCTCCAGATATGGCCCCCTTGCTCAGCTGCACTGGACATAAACACGGCCCTTTCTGGAAACGCTGACAGTACGTATCCCGAAGGTGATGATTAGCAAAGAAGAGGATGTGAACAGACCTGGAGATGTTAAAGGCACTATATTGGCTGGGCATGGTGGCCGTCACCTGTAATCCTAGCACTTTGGGAGGTGGAGGCAGGAGGATCTCTTGAGTTCAGGAATTCAACACCAGCGTGGGCAACACAGTGAGACCCCATCTCTACAAAAAATGAAAATTAGCCAGGTGTGGTGGCGTGCACCTGTAGTCCCAGCTACTAGGGAGGCTGAGGTGGGAGGATCGCTTGAGCCGGGGAGTTTGAGTCTTCAGTGAGCTGCGATTATGCCACTGCACTACAGCTTGGGTGACAGAGACGCTAGCTTAAATAACAAATGAGCAAACAACCACCACAAAGCGTTGTGTCGTTGTGAAGAGGTGGTGTTCCGCAGATGCGCAGGGCCCTCTCCCTCTGGAGTCAGCACCTCAGCCCTGCCCCGTGTTCAGAATCAGGGATGTAGAGCCCCGAGCCCAGAGTGGAAGGAGCACACTCCGCCTGTGTGGGGCAGTGAGGAGTGGGCTTCAGGCCACCTCCATGTCCCCTCCCCGGGGCGGCCCCTCTTTGAGGTCGCGTCTGTGTAGCTGTGGCATGCACAGCACCCTCATTATTTCTCTCTCTTTTTTCTCTCTCCCTTTCCTCTGGCACTTTCTCTTGTTTTTCTCTGCATGGTTTCTGTATTACTAGTCCTGAGGTAAGAACTGGCTGTGCGCCTTGTCTACAGCCCCTTTTCCTCCTTTGCTGTCTGTCCTGCCTGCCCAGGCCCTTTCCACCTTGTCTGGAGAGCATCAGGAGGGTCGGGTCGGGGTGTTCCTCTGCTGGCTGTGTGCGGTTGGCTCCACCTGCAGGCTCTCCTTGCCCTTTCCCACCCAGGTTCCTGTGCCCAGGTGTCTTCTCCGTTCTCGTCTCTCCCTAGGTGGAGGGCCTGCAGCGAAGGCCCATGTGGGTGGGGCACCTCCTCCCCTTCTCGACCCAAGCCTTACCTCCTGTCCCCTATGCAGTGTGGAGGTCATCCGTCTGGGCCACAGCTACTTCATCAATTGGGATAAGAAAATGTTCTGCATGAAGAAGCGGACGCCTGCAGAAGCCCGCACCACCACGCTAAATGAGGAGCTGGGCCAGGTGGAGTACATCTTCTCTGACAAGACGGGCACCCTCACCCAGAACATTATGGTCTTCAACAAGTGCTCCATCTATGGCCGCAGCTACGGTATGGTGGCACTGCTGGGGCTGGGGCTTGCACCTTGCCTGGAAGGACAGTGGAACTGGGGCCCCACAGTTTCCTTAACATGGGGTTTTTCTTCCTTCCTATTTGGGTCTGAGGGGCCTCGAAAGGTCCATCCTGGCCAGGCTCACCAGCTCATGCCTGTAGTCCTAGCACTTGGGAGGCTGAAGTGGGAGGATTGTTTGAGCACAGGAGTGTGAGACCAGCCTTGGCAATGATGTGAGACCCCATCCTTACAAAAAATTTTCTTTCTTTTTTTTTTCTTTTATTTCTACCAAAGCAGAACAAAAAATTTTTAAATTAGCCATGTGTGGTGGCGTGCACCTGTGGTCTCAGGTGGCCAGTGACTCAGGAGGCTGAGGTGCGAGGATCACTTGAGCCCAGGAGGTCAAGGCTGCAGTGAGATGTGATCCTGCCACTGCACTCCAACCTGGGTGACAGAGTGAGACCCTGTCTCTCGAGAAAAATCCACACCCAAAGAAGAGGTCCATTCTGTGTCCCATGCCAGGAAGCAGATCCTGGCTGGGCGCAGTGGCTCACACCCGTAATCCCAGCACTTTGGGAGGCCGAGGCAGCCGGATCACCTGAGGTCAGGAGTTCGAGACCAGACTGGCCAACATGATGAAACCCTATTAAAAATACAGAAATTAGCTGGGTGTAGTGGCAGGTGCCTGTAATCCCAGCTACTCTGGGGACTGAGGCAGGAGAATCACTTGAACCCAGGAGGCGGAGGTTGCAGTGAGCTGAGATCACACCATTGCACTCCAGCCTGGGCAAAAAGAGTGAAATTGTTTCAAAAAAGAAAAAAAAAGGAAGCCGATTCTGAGAGTCCTCCCCTGATGCCCCAACCCTGGTCTTAGCTCCACATGATAGAGGAGTTCCTTAGCTGTTTGAAGTGAGACACTGGCCTCTGGGCATCCTGGCCAGGCAGAACCCTGCTAGAGTCTCCCCTGTTGCTGCTCAGGGTCCTTGTGAGTCTGTGGAATGTGGCTATGGGTGGTATTCCCAGTGTGGCCCTGCTTTAGTGGCCTGTGGCTGTGCTGCTGGGATGGCCTTGGGCAGCATAGGGGACTGACTTCTATGCAGAGTGTGGACGCAGCTTGTAACTGCTTTCTGTACTGTCCCAGGCCTTTTGGCCAGTGTCTGAGCCGTGTCTGCTGCACGGGTCTAATGGGTGTGCAAGGAGGCCTGGGAGGTGTAGAATTGGAGCTGCCCTGGAGGAGTGCCATCTCAGGGTGGAGACAGGGATGGTGAGCAGCGGGTGCAGGGCTCTTCCATGACCAGGTCCAGGGGTTCTGGGGTCTGGGGTGCCTGTTGTCTCCCATCCCTCGAGTCAGCAGTGTGACTGAATGACTGACACTGTGACAGCTGCTCCACGATTAGGGTTGAGGGGCCTAATCGTGCCTGCAGGGATTCTGCACTGGAGGCCTCTTTCCGTGCTGTGGAGCTCTCCAGCTCTGACATTGCTTCTTTTTCTGCCCTGGCTGTGTGTAGGTGACGTGTTTGATGTCCTTGGACACAAAGCTGAATTGGGAGAGGTAAGCTTCAGTCTCTCTAATTCTGTGTGCCAGTAAAACAGGGTGCCTGGCCAGTAACAGTTAGCGTGGCCAGGAGTGATGTGTTGTCTGGATAAGGAATGGAAGATGCTTGGAGAAATGGGTATTTTAAGGCAGGACTGGTGATGGAAGTAGAAATTTTGAGGTCCATGTTGGACGGGATCCTACTGAGAGTTGGGAGGGCAGGGATGAACTCTCCCCCAGGATGCAGCCTGGCGCCCCAGCCTTTCCTAAGAGCCTTCTTACCTGTTCCAGAAGCCAGAACCTGTCGACTTCTCCTTCAATCCTCTGGCTGACAAGAAGTTCTTATTTTGGGACCCCAGCCTCCTGGAGGCTGTCAAGATCGGGGACCCCCACACACATGAGTTCTTCCGCCTCCTTTCCCTGTGTCATACTGTCATGTCGGAAGAAAAGAACGAAGGTGGGCTGAGGAGCCGGCTCGCGCCCTCCTGACCTGACTTGCGCCCTTGGGCTCTGCTCTGCTCTGCAATGCAGCTGGGCTGGGGCTTCCTGGGCGGGGCACGTGGCTGAGAGAGGCCACTTATACCACATGTATTCTCCCTCCCCACCCAGGAGAGCTGTACTACAAAGCTCAGTCCCCAGATGAGGGGGCCCTGGTCACTGCAGCCAGGAACTTTGGTTTTGTATTCCGCTCTCGCACCCCCAAAACGATCACCGTCCATGAGATGGGCACAGCCATCACCTACCAGCTGCTGGCCATCTTGGACTTCAACAACATCCGCAAGCGGATGTCAGTCATAGGTGAGGCCAGGACCGGGGTGCTGGGGTGTTTAGGGACAGCATTCAGGCCTGGAATGGGGGAAGTGTGCCGGGTGACTCTTGACCTGTTTAGGTTGGGAGTCATTGCCTGTCTGAATTTTTCTGCTCCATTCATAGTGCGGAATCCAGAGGGGAAGATCCGACTCTACTGCAAAGGGGCTGACACTATCCTGCTTGACAGACTGCACCACTCCACTCAGGAGCTGCTCAACACCACCATGGACCACCTTAATGTGGGTGTGAGGAGAGGAGGGGCTGGCCTGGGGCTTCTGCTACTCTTAGTTTTGTTTTATTGTGTAAATTTAAGGTATACAACGTGATGTTTTGGTGTGTGTATAGTGATGTGTTTACTACAGTCAGGCAAGTTAACACATCAGCTCCCATAGTGACCTCTTTGTGTGTGTGGAGACAGTCCCTAAAGTCTACACTGTTGGGACACGTCCAGTCTACAGTGCAGATTGGTCATTGTCATCCTCACGCTGTCCATTAGCTCCCCACACTTACCAGGTGTGCCCCTCCACTCTGCCTCCAGGAGTACGCAGGGGAAGGGCTGAGGACCCTGGTGCTGGCCTACAGGGACCTGGATGAAGAGTACTATGAGGAGTGGGCTGGGCGACGCCTCCAGGCCAGCCTGGCCCAGGACAGCCGGGAGGACAGGCTGGCTAGCATCTACGAGGAGGTCGAGAACAACATGATGGTATGGGCTGCGGGACGGGCCAAGGGTGGGCATGGAGGGCTCATGCCTGTGACTCTTGTGCCAGGAACCCTTGTGGTATTTTCAGCTCCTGGGTGCAACGGCCATTGAGGACAAGCTTCAGCAAGGGGTTCCAGAGACCATTGCCCTCCTGACGCTGGCCAACATCAAGATTTGGGTGCTAACCGGAGACAAGCAAGGTGAGAGCCCAGCAGGGCACGGGCAGTTGCAACTGACAGTAGCCCCATTGGACCCTTGCATGGAGCTGAGGACATCAGGCAGGCGAGTGTGCTGACCTTGTTGGGTGCCTGTCCGTAGCTCCTGCGTTCTCTCTTGGTAGAGACGGCTGTGAACATCGGCTATTCCTGCAAGATGCTGACGGACGACATGACCGAGGTGTTCATAGTCACCGGCCATACTGTCCTGGAGGTGCGGGAGGAGCTCAGGTAAACAAGAAGCTCAAGGGAGGTGGTGCTCTGCATTGTGCCCAGGGCTCAGGAGGGGGTTTTGGACCCCATTTAGGTTTGAATCCCTGCTCCCTACTGCCGTCCTGGAAGACCACAGCTGCATCATTTCTGCCTCGACAGGAAAGCCCGGGAGAAGATGATGGACTCATCCCGCTCCGTAGGCAACGGCTTCACCTATCAGGAGAAACTTTCTTCTTCCAAGCTAACTTCTGTCCTGGAGGCCGTTGCTGGGGAGTACGCCCTGGTCATCAATGGTCACAGCCTGGTAGGCATCGCTATCCTTAGCTTGGGCAATATCTTTCCAGGGAGCACTTCTGTCCCATGACTTTTATATCTTGTTCTAATTTCCCGTGATTTTGGAGAAGGCTCTGGTCTCAAAGGGGATGGGGAGGAGCTGAGACTCCCAGGTGTCTCTTGGGAAGACTGGCTCTCTCAGATTTCTCTGTGCTCCAGGCCCATGCTCTGGAGGCAGACATGGAGCTGGAGTTTCTGGAGACAGCATGTGCCTGCAAAGCTGTCATCTGCTGCCGCGTGACCCCCTTGCAGAAGGCACAGGTGGTGGAACTGGTCAAGAAGTACAAGAAGGCTGTGACGCTTGCCATTGGAGATGGAGCCAATGATGTCAGCATGATCAAAAGTGAGTGTGGACTCTGCAGGTGTACAGGCTGGGCCTGAGGCTGGGGAGGGGCCCACTGAGTCTCTGGACTGGAGAAGAATGACGGGAAGGAGCTTGTAACTTGGTAGGCTCTCAAGTGTGTGGCCATCTTCATCCTCTTGTCATCTCTTGTCTCTGCAGCTGCTCACATTGGTGTGGGCATCAGTGGGCAGGAAGGGATCCAGGCTGTCCTGGCCTCGGATTACTCCTTCTCCCAGTTCAAGTTCCTGCAGCGCCTCCTGCTGGTGCACGGGCGCTGGTCCTACCTGAGAATGTGCAAGTTTCTTTGCTATTTCTTCTACAAAAACTTTGCTTTCACCATGGTCCACTTCTGGTTTGGCTTCTTCTGCGGCTTCTCAGCCCAGGTAATAAATGTTTTCAGTCCACTGTAGTGCAAATCTGTAAACCTCAGGGCAGAGGTTCTGTCGTGTTTATCACTCAGTTCCCCAGGGCCTAACTATTTTCTGGTACATACTCTTAAAAAGTGCTTATTAGGCTGGGTGCAGTGGCTCAGACCTGTAATCGCAAACTTTGGGAGGCTGAGGCATGTGGTCAGGAGTTCAAGACCAGCCTGACCAACATGGAGAAACCCTGTCTCTATTAAAAATACAAAATTAGCCAGGTGCAGTGGCATATGCCTATAATTCTAGCTACTTGGGAGGCTGAGGCAGAAGAGTCATTTGAACCCAGAAGGCATAGGTTGCAGTGAGCCGAAATCATGCCATTGCACTCCAGCCTGGGCAACAAGAGCATACCTCCATCTCAAAAAAAAAGGGCCAGGCGCAGTGGCTCACACCTGTAATTCCAGCACTTTGGGAGCCCAAGGCAGGCAGATTGCTTGAGGCCAGGAATTCAAGACTAGCCTGGCCAACATGGTGAAACCCATGTACTGAAAATATAAAAATTAGCTGGGCATGGTGGTGCATGCCTGCAATCCCAGCTGCTCAGGAAGCTGAGGCAGGAGAATTGCTTGAACCCGGGTGGCAGAGGTTACAGTGAGCTGAGATCGCACCACTGCACTCCAGCCTGGGTGACAGAACAGGACTCCATCTCAAAAAAAAAAGCTTATTAAAGGAGGAGAGAAGAAGTCTGAAGAAATTTCTTAGTGTTTTCTGTATGTGACATTAGCTGTCTTCCTGTGCCTGATGTGTAGCAAAGAAAGGTTGCTCCCTGTTCTTTTCCAGACCGTCTATGACCAGTATTTCATCACCCTGTATAACATCGTGTACACCTCCCTGCCAGTCCTGGCTATGGGGGTCTTTGATCAGGTATGGGGGAGTTTGATGATCAGACGGGATGCGGGGAAGGTCACTGCTTGAAGGAGTCACAGAGACGTGGTGTGTGACACTTGTGCCCATTGCCTGTGGCCACTGGGAAGGCAGTTATTTCAGCTGGGGAGGGTGTGGCTGGTTCTCCCTCCTGGCTGCAGCTGATCTAGAACTCTCCTGGGTTGCTGAGCTGAGTTAGACTTCGGGTAGCTGGCTTGAGGTTGGTTGTAGCTGCCAAAGACTTTGGAAAGGAGGAGGCAGGGACAGAGTCTGCCCTTGACTACCCTGAGTCAAAAACGGTAACCTCTGAGGCACCCCCATGCTGTGTGATCCTCCCACACAGGATGTCCCCGAGCAACGGAGCATGGAGTACCCTAAGCTGTATGAGCCGGGCCAGTTGAACCTTCTCTTCAACAAGCGGGAGTTCTTCATCTGTATCGCCCAGGGCATCTACACCTCCGTGCTCATGTTCTTCATTCCCTACGGGGTGTTTGCCGAGGCCACCCGGGATGATGGCACCCAGCTGGCTGACTACCAGTCCTTTGCAGTCACTGTGGCCACGTCACTGGTCATTGTGGTTAGTGTGCAGGTATGAGGCCATCCAGGAACTCCCCGATTCTCTGGAAGGAGTGAGCCTTCCGTCCCTGGGGCTGCCCTGGGCACCACAGTTCTGTTTCAGGGGGAAAGGGTTTTTGAGGTGTGCGCCTGCCTGACTATGCCTACTTTCTGCAGATAGGGCTGGACACAGGCTACTGGACGGCCATCAACCACTTCTTCATCTGGGGCAGCCTTGCTGTTTACTTTGCCATCCTCTTTGCCATGCACAGCAATGGGCTCTTCGACATGTTTCCCAACCAGTTCCGGTTTGTGGGTAAGTCCCTGTGGCCTCCTTGAATCAGTGAGGAATCACAGCTGTTCTGGGACTAGCAGGGCGGTCAGCCACTCTGTACATTGGACATTCCCTACGTGCCAAATACTCAGTGAGGTGCTGCGGGGATATCGAGTTCTATCTGACCCAGGCCTTGCCCCCAAAGAGCTTCCATATCCATGAAAGTGAAGAACATCCCTGCCAGACCACGGGAGGCCAGGCCTTGTGGTCAGCAGAGCTGCTTTTGGTGCAGTAGCCAGGGACAGTTCCAGAGAGGGGGCTGCTGTGAGTAGAGAAAGGAGTGGGGAGTCAGATTCCAAGCTGGAGAACTGGAGGTGTTTGTAGGGAATGGAGAGTGCGGCAGCTAGAATGGGCAAGAACCCTCATTGAGAAACAGTGGGAGAGAGGCTGGAAAGGTAGAGCTCTTGAGGTGTCAGGATTGCATTCAACTTGCTGGGAGACTTGACTCATTTCTTTAGAGGAAGCGAAGGGAGCAGCAGCAAAAGATTGCTTGAGAAAGATGAAGCTGGCATTGATGTCCAGCAAGGAAGTTACCGGAGTGACCAAGTGTGAAGTGGTTCAGAACCGGTGCCAGGTGGCCGTGGTAGGTGGCCAAGAGGCGGGAGGTATGAAGTGAAGGAAGCATTTACAGTCTTGGCATTTGCTTCAGATCTGTTTGTTCATTTGTCACACAAGCATTTTATAGCACCTAGTATGTGACCCATTATTCTGAATGCCCAGGTGGCTGTAATTAACCAACAGTTGAAGCGGTTGCCCTCCTGGATTTTATATATGAGAGACAGATAATTTATTGTAGCGGGAAATTAGAGATTTGGAGAGACCAACGGGGTTGCAGGAAGATTTTATTTATCACGATCATGGGCTTAGCAGAATTGCTTTTTAATTTTGAGCAAAGGACAAAGAAAATGGGGTGCTTTTTATGCACCCGGGTGGTACCGATGATGCAGGAGGCAGGTTCACAGAAGCCAGAACAGAGAGCAGTTAACGTGTGACATATTCTGTGATGTACTTTACATTTGAAAAATAACATTTTGAGAAACGCATTTTGCAATTTTGAGTTTCTTTGTTCTGTGACCTTGCAGCTGGTTAGCAAGAAAACCAGGAATTTTTAGATGCCTTGGAACTTTGCTGAGAATGTGGGGAGGATAAATAAGGTTTAATGGTTTGCAGGAAGGCAGTTATTCCACCTTAAACAGAGCTGGGGAGGTATTGCGTTAAACAGCACACAACACAGTAAAATTTGCTTTATTATAAAACCACTATAAATTATCAAGTTTTATTTTACTATTATTGCTATTATTTAATTTTTTAATTACAACTGAACAGATAAAATGTCTGGAACTAGGCCAGGCGTGCTGGCTCACGCCTATAATCCCAGCACTTTGGGAGGCCAAGGCGGGTGGATCACGAGGTCAAGAGATCGAGACCATCCTGGTCAACAAGGTGAAACCCCGTCTCTACTAAAAAAATACAAAAATTAGCTGGGCATGGTGGTGCACGCCTGTAGTCCCAGCTACTTGGGAGGCTGAGGCAGGAGAATTGCTTGAACCCAGGAGGCGGGGGTTGTGGTGAGCTGAGATCGTGCCATTGCACTCCAGCCTGCATAACAAGAGCGAAACTCTGTCTCAAAAAGAAAAAAAAAAAGTCTGGAACTAATAAGTCCTTTAAGAAACATTAAGTAGGCTAGAGAGTGACAAGCATTGTCAGCAAAGACCTCTTGAGGAAGGGGCATTGGCACAGATAAATCCTTTTTTTTTTTTTTGAGGCGGAGTCTTATTCTGTAGCCAGGCTGGAATACAGTGGCATGATCTTGGCTCACTGCAACCTCCGCCTCCCAGGTTCAAGTAATTCTTCTGCCTCAGTCTCCCGAGTAGCACCTGCCACCACGCTTGGTTCAGTTTTGTATTTTTAGTAGAGATGGGGTTTCGCTATGTTGGCCAGGCTAGCCTTGAACTCCTGACCTCAGGTGATCCACTTGCCTCGGCCTCCCAAAGTGCTGGGATTACTGGTGTGAGCCACCATGCCTGGCCAGCACAGAGAAATCTGAATAAAGGGAAAAGGAGCCTGCCATGTGGGTCTCTGGGAACTGTCAGTCCAGGAAGAGGAATCAATAATATAAAGGCCTTCAACTGGGGCTTGGGAGGAGGTCTTCTGCACGTGGAGCTGGAGAGGAGTGGAGGAAATGAGTTGCTGGGGAAATGGGGAATCAGTCCAGATTATTTAAGCCCTTATGGGTCAGAGGAAGAACTTTGAATTTTCGAATTTTAATCTAAATGTGAGCAAAAATCATTGGAGGGTTTTGAGCAGGGAACTACCATAAGCTTACTTATGTTTTTAAAGGGCCACTCTTAAGAGTTTTGTGGATAATAAAGTGTAGGGGGCAAGGGTGGAAAGGGGAGACCGGTCAGGAGGTGAGAGCAATCACCAGGTGAGAATAGTCGGGACTTGGAATCGAGTAAAAGGCTGTGGGATTCCAGAGACGTTTTGAAAATGGAACCAACAGATTGAATGTGGGATCCAAAGAAGAGAGAGAAATGAATCAAGATTTAAAAAAACCCCAAAAACCAGAAATTAAAAAAAATTTTTTTAAAAGAAATGAATCAAGATCCATTGCAGGATTTTTAGTGGGAGCAACTGAATGGGTTGTGGCATTTCCTGAGCTGAGAAAGGCCCAGAGCAGATGTGGGGGAAGGAAACAATAGTTGAGTTTTGGCCACAGGAAATTCAAGATGCTTGTTAGGGGTTCCACAGGGATGTCAAGTCCGGCACTTGAAGCAGCAGGTCTGGAGCTCTGCGGGAGTTGGGAACTTAATGTGGAGATCCGCATTTGGAGGGTGGGCCTGGAGAAGTGGGAAGCCAGAGGGGACTTAGGCTTGGAGAGCAGGAAAGTGGAGCCAGAAATGGGAATGGGGAAGGTCCGCGTCGTGACTCCCGAGGCCACCCACTCCTCTCCGTCCCCGTCCCCAGGGAATGCCCAGAACACCTTGGCCCAGCCCACGGTGTGGCTGACCATCGTGCTCACCACGGTCGTCTGCATTATGCCTGTGGTTGCCTTTCGATTCCTCAGGCTCAACCTGAAGCCAGATCTCTCCGACACGGTGAGAAGCCGGGTTACCCGCTGTGGGAGGCAGCGATGGGATGTCCAGAAAGGCCCCTGGCTTGAACACTGGTGGGGCTCAGCAGGGCCGTGTGACGGCTCAGTGTGTTGGTGGTGCTTATCTGCTCTCCCTGTGGACAGACGCCCTGTGCAGATGGCTGCGGAGGCCTCCACATCAGCCTGGTCCCCGGTGCTCGGGGTCCCTTCTCCTTGGTGATGTCTGACATCTCCACGCTGACAGACGGCTCTTCCCTATGCCCCTCTGCAGGTCCGATACACCCAGCTGGTGAGGAAGAAGCAGAAGGCCCAGCACCGCTGCATGCGGCGGGTTGGCCGCACAGGCTCCCGGCGCTCTGGCTATGCTTTCTCCCACCAGGAGGGCTTTGGGGAGCTCATCATGTCCGGCAAGAACATGCGGCTTAGCTCCCTCGCGCTCTCCAGCTTCACCACCCGCTCCAGCTCCAGCTGGATTGAGAGTCTGCGCAGGAAGAAGAGTGACAGTGCCGGTAGCCCCAGTGGCGGTGCCGACAAGCCCCTCAAGGGCTGAAGGCCGAAGATGGATGCCCTGTGCCAGTGACCAGAGCACCCAGGGCTGGCCAGTCACTGAGGGAACAGCATCTCGGAACTGCTGGTCCTCACTCCTTGCCTCCCGTCCCGCCGGTAGACTCTGTCCTGCTGGTCCCGCCATGTGTGGCTGGGTTATCCATCCCCAGCTGCAGGCCCTTCCACCTGCTGGGGAGCTAGAGGAAGCAGGCCCAAGGGCAGAGCAGAGGCTGAGGCACAGGGAGCCAGCCCCGGTCGGGGACCAGATGTGGAACCAAAAACGAGAATAAACTGTGAGAGATTGCGTCTGCCCCTGCCCTGCCTGGGACCCACAGGGAGACTATAATCTCCTTATTTTTTTACTCCTACTCCCCAGAGGGGCCCTAGTGCCCCTGTTCCTGAATTACACAAGAATGTACCATGCCGGGAAGCCAGAGACCTGGGGGGCCTCAGCCCCTCACATCGTGTATGTCTCTCCTTGATTTGTGTTGTGTCCAGTTTGGTTTTGTCTTTTTTATTTGGCAAGGCCTTTATGTGACTTTTATGTTGTGGTTGGTGTCTTAACTCCTGGGAAGAGGAGGCTGGCACACGCTGGGATGCTGCAGCATGGCGGGCTGTGGGGCAGTTCGGGAGGATCTGCGTTGGGTCTCTCTGCAGTGGCCAGTGCTCTGTGGGACAGAGGAGCTGACCAGGGAGGGAGGTGCCCGTCAGCAGAGGGTGGTGGGAAGGGCAAAGGAGGGTTTGGTCCTGTCTCCTTCCTCACCTTGAGAGTATAGTGCCGCCCTCTGCCCGTACCACACATGTATCAGTTCCTGGATTCCTTAGTCCTGCTGGCCTTGGGCTGGAGCCTGGGAAAGTAGCCCCCAAATCCTTAGTGAGCTAAAGCTGGGTCTGAAATTTGGTTGGTGGGGAGGGGTAGTTTAATGTTAAATTTAAACCCAAGTTTATTGGCAGACTCCCTTTTAACCTCCCTTTGACTCCCCATCTGGTGCTTGCTTGCACCTAAACCCCAGGGCCCTGCATCTGAGATGAGGCTGGAAGGGGAATTGGCCTTTCTTCTCCCTTCTCCCAGAAGCAAGGAGCCCCGCCCCTCAGGCCCAGCATCTGGCAAGAGGTGGTGGAGTCCTTGTACTGGGTGGTAGAGGAGGAGAAGGGCGCAGCCAGGCCCAGGCCAGCACCTGGCTTGGACTGGATGGGACACAGTCATAGTCCGGCCACAGCATGCCCTTTACATCATCCACACCTATGAAGCTATTCCCTAAATAAGGCGTTTCCCAGGTTAGTCGCTACCCAATCAGCCTTGAGAAGAATGCTCTCTTTTTTTTGGTAGTGGGTCAGGGGATACTTCAGGAATGGTGTGGAGCTGGGAGTGGGTAGGGGGATTTTAAATGTTCCTGTGGGAGCCCCAAAGGAACTGGAGGGGCTGCAGTGAGGTGGGGATGGGTGGGCAGGGAGTGGGAGAGGGACGTCTTGGCAGGGAAATCCCTTTTGGCCGCACAGTTTACAAACCCAGTATCATGTCTGTCTGTGTGTCTCTCAAGGTGAGAGTCTGATTTTTATACCAAAGAGGAAATGATTTTTTTTTCATATTTTGTTTGTCTATATTATATAAATATATATATATACATATATATATATATATATATATATATATATATTATTTTTTGGTTCTCTCTCGTTTTTTAGGGAGGGAAGAAAGTACCAAGTTGCATTGAGCTGTAATTAAGGAACATTATAATTTATGACACATTTCTATACTTGCAAAAATTATATCATTTTATGGATATAAGAGAAAAATGCCTTTTTATAAAATTTCAATTTCTGAGAAGTGTGTAAATTCGTCTCTTTTCTGATGTTTAACCAAGACTGGTGGTGAAAGAAAAGAAGAAAATCTCTTAAATGTTGAGTGGGTAGATCTGGGATATCGTGGACAAATTGGAATCTGACTAGTGGGGAACAGTGCCTTGTGCATGTGCAGACCTCCTGGGATCTGAGTCTCATCTGAAGATGAAGATGGGCTGCTGGGTGGTGCTGAGGCAGGTCTTGGGGACTTTGGCTGGGTGCCTCAGAGCTTGAACTGTTCAATTCTCCAAACATAGGCCGTCCTCTCATCCCTGACACACACTAGATGGGGGTGTGTAAGGAAAGTACCTGGTACATATTTAAGGTTTTTTATTTTATATGTTTTTACTGCCTGCTTTTCCCCATGCCTCACATCTTCCTGGCTTCTCACGTGAGTATGAAGGAAGTTAAGTCATACATACTTTTTTTTTTTTTTTTGAGATGGAGCCTCGCCCTGTCCCCCATGCTGGAGTGTGATGGCATGATCTCGGCTCACTGCAACCTCTGCCTCCCTGATTCAAGTGATTCCCCTGCCTCAGCCGCCTCAGCCTCCTCAGAGCTGGATTACAGGTGTGCGCCATCACGCCCAGCTAATTTTTTGTATCTTTAGTACAACATCTGGTCTCCAACTCCTGACCTCGTGATCCACCCACCTCAGCCTCCCAAAGTGTTGGAATTCCAGGCATGAGACACCAAGCCCGGCCATTAAGTCTTTTTTTTTTTAATTTCTTTTCTTCTTTTTTTTTTAGATGGAGTTTCGCTCTTGTTGCCCAGGCTGGAGTACAATGGCGCATTCTCGGCTCACCACAACCTCTACCTCCTGGGTTCAAACGATTCTCCTGTCTTAGCCTCCCAAGCTGGGATTACAGGCATGTGCCACCATGCCCAGCTAATTTTTTGTATTTAGTAGAGACAGGGTTTCACCATGTTGGCCAGGATGGTCTCGATCTCTTGACCTCGTGATCCACCTGCCTTGGCCTCCCAAAGTGCTGGGATTACAGGCGTGAGCGGCCCTGGCCATTAAGTCTTATACATTAAAGGGAGATTTTCTCCAGGGAAAGGAGGGTGGATGAGGATGGGGTCCCAGGAGTCAGGGCCAAGGTTAGTGCTGGCCTGAAGTATAGCTTTCTCCAGCGATGGCCAATATCAGCATGATCCAGCCCTGCCCCCAGGCTGGTTTCCACCTGACACAGCCAATCTTCTGTCACAGAACAATACTTCATTCTCAAAAACGTAGACTGGCCACGGGGGCTCACGCCTGTAATCCCAGCACTTGGGAAGGCTGAGGCAGGAGGATCACTTGAGCCTAGCCCAGGAGTTCAAGACCAGCCTGGGCAACATGGTGAGCCTCCACCTGTATTTTTTAAAAAGAGGGGAGGCTGGAGGGGTGTATGGGGGGATGATGTGAAGAGAAGATCTGTTTCCCTCTGCAGGAGAAACAGTCCCAGGCGGGAATCCTGCCACAGATCCTCATGAATGCCACCTGACACCCACCTGCACCCAGGGAGAGGCTGTTTAGTCCACACTAGCCTTTCTCCAGGGTCTGTGGAACCCTGCCTTGGGCAGCAAGTGGCATCTGGCCTCAGTGCCCCCACCCCTGCAACACAGAAAGAGGCCTTAATCTCTTGAGGCTGGCGAGGCCCCAACTCCACCCCTCCCCCAGGACAGCTCCTCAGCCCTGCCTGTGCCTCCTGCCCCGCTGGTCTCCCAATGCTGGTCCGTTCAGCTTCTGGGAATCTCTTCCCTGGCTCCTCTCGCTTACCCTAGCTCTCCTGCACCCAGGATCCTACTGGGTGTGTCTGAGGGGCAGGGCCAATGTCATTTTAACTCTCATTGCTTCTTGGGGGACGCATTTTCTTCGTCGCGGTATAGACACACGCCTCCTCGGAGGCTCTGGCCATTCGTGCCCCCGTTTTCTCCCCGCTGCTGCAGGCGTCCCTGGTCTTCCTTCCCTGCGCTGCCTGAGCACTGGGACTCCTGCTGGAGGGGCTTCCAGCCCCTTAGGTCCCCCCGTCTGAGGACATTCTCTGAGTGGCGGAGGTGAAGTCTGTCCAATACCCCAGCTTTGTTCCCCTGGACCTCCTCATCTCCAGGGTGCTCCTCTCCACTCCACTAAAGCAGCACACACCCATGGGCGCCCGCTGCCATCGGGAGGAGCTCCAGCTCCGAACTCTCCCAATTCATTCAGCATTTGGATTCTCCAGTTCTTCCCCCTTCCATCTGTGCTCCCAGAGCACACTATGGCCCCTCCCTTTCCTCCTGGTCGCTTGCTTCTTTATAGGAACCCTTAAATGCTTCCCAATCCAACCCGGAGCCCGTGGTCTGGTACTGGCCGCTCTGCCTGGGAACGTTCCAGCATTGGGTCAGCCTAGCGTCTCCCAGGGTGAGCTGCGGAATGTTGAAGGGCCGCACACAGCCACGGAGCAAGCACGGAGGAGATGCTGGGAAGCTCATTCTGCCCCTCCTCACCTCCTGGCACCACCTCCCACCATGCCTCAGCAGATGGTCCTGCCTCCCACTTCACGGAGCAAAATAGCTTCTGCAGCTTTCCTGTCACCTACAAATCCCACTGCACACAGGCACGCCAGCCTTCCCCTTCCCCCGCCTGGGGAGGCTGGGGCCCTTCCGACCAGCTGCTCCCTGTGGCCCCTCCCCTCCCCCTCCCCTCCCCTCCCCTCC
>CM052667.1:36577665-36596126 GCA_028533165.1 Leontopithecus rosalia | reverse complement strand
CTGAAATGCTTTCGCTAAAATCACCTTTGACCTTCGTGTTGGCCAAGTCCAGAGAGCATTTCCAGGTCTGATCTGACTTCCAGGCCCTTAGTCATTTGACGGTGTTGGCCACCTTCTCCTTGAAACTGTCCTCTGCTGGCTTTTTCCACCTTCTCCTGGTTTAACCGCTGCCTCTCTGGTAGCGCCTTCCTTGGAGAGCCTTCCTGTGTTTTTCCCACCATGCTCCAGGACTCCATCCTTGGCTCTAAGCTTTTCTGGTCTGTGAAGAATCCTTGAATGTCCCCATCCAAACCCATGGTTTAAATAAGATTCGTTTAAACAAGATTTAACAATTAATGGCTGGGCATGGTGGCTCACACCTGTAATCCCAGCACTTCGGGAGGCCGAGGCAGGCGATCACCAGAGGTCAGGAGTTTGAGACTAGCCTGCCCAACACGGGGAAACCCCGTCTCTACTCAAAATACAAAAAATGCGCTGGATGTCGTGGCCGGTGCCTGTAATCCTCGCTACTTGGGAGGCTGAGGCAGGAGAATCACTTGAACCCGGGAGGCAGAGGTTGCAGTGAGCCGAGATAGTGCCACTATACTCCAGCCTGGACCACAAGAGCAAAACTCCCTCTAAAAAACAAACAAACTAAAACAATTAAATGGAGAGTCACCGTTGATGACCTCTGGACTGGACTTCCTTCCCCTACTCCACGCTCCAGACTCTTGTATCCAATTATCCATTGGATCCCTGTACTAGGACGACCTCATATTCAACATCCTAACATTGAACACCGATTTTCCCAACACCTGTTCCTCCTCCCGCATCCTCCATTTCAGTGAGCGGCACACGATCTCCCCAGTCACCGAAGCCAGACACACAAGTCCTGGAGAAAACCCTACAACCTCTGCTCCGGGGCCACCACACTAAATCATATATTTCATCTTATTTGACATGGAGCATGAAATGATTAAACTGCAATGTCCTGAGTCACTGTTTCCCAGTGATTGTGACCTGGGCAGGGTCACAACAGTCATATTTCTGTCCCCGAAGAGGGGCTGGTTAGGTTGGGACTCCAAGAAACTCTTCCACAAAGGTTCAAAGGCAACTTCTTTATTTATTTTTATTTATTTATTTATTTATTTTGAGACGGAGTTTTGCTCTTGTTACCCAGGCTGGAGTGCAATGGCGCGATCTTGGCTCACTGCAACCTCTGCCTCCTGGGTTCAGGCAATTCTCCTGCCTCAGCCTCCTGAGTAGCTGGGATTACAGGCACGCGCCACCATGCTCAGCTAATTTTTTGTATTTTGAGTAGAGACGGGGTTTCACCATGTTGACCAGGATGGTCTGGATCTCTTGACCTTGTGATCCACCCGCCTCGGCCTCCCAAAGTGCTGGGATTACAGGTGTGAGCTACTGCGCCCAGTCTCAAAGGCACCTTCATTGGTCCTGAAAGAGAGACTGGAGAGACCAGAGTGCTCAGATTAACATGCAGGTCCCACTGTAGCCACCCGCAGAGCACAAGGGAGGGACTCACTGACAAAGCCCCAGGACTGCCCACTGCGGTCTCTACTTCGGAGGGAGCAAGCCATTGACAGAGATGCGCTAAACCCTGAGCTCTGGCTGAAGGAAGGAGCTGAATTCTCCCTCTTTTTTTTTGAGACAGAGTCTCACTCTATTGCCCAGGCTGGAGTGCGGCATTGAATTCTGCCTCTTATCTCTGCTCCACCTATCTTGAAGGACTGTGTCCTGACCCCAGTGAGAGACATGACCTGTCTGACCCTCCCCACCCTCCCTGGAAACTTCCAGTTCTCAGTGAGTTTCTGGGAGCTGCCCTGCCCAACACCCACCTGGGGAGGGTGTAGACTTTATCTTGCTGGGCTGAGAGAGGGAAGTCTTTCTCAATGCTAGTCTATTAAAACACACTTTGGACTGAGCACGGTGGTTTACACTTGTAATCCCAGCACTCTGGGAGGCCAAGGCAACAGGTTGGATGGCTTGAGGCCAGGAGTTTGAGACCAGTCTGGCCAACATGGTGAAACCCTGTTTCTACCAAAAATACAAAAACTAGCCAGATGTTATGGAGGGTGCCTGTAATCCCAACTACTTGGGCAGCTGAGGCAGGAGAATCACTTGAACCTCGGAGTCAGATGTTACAGTGAGCCGAGATCCCGCCACTGCACTCCAGCTTGGGTGATAGAGCGAGACTCCATCTAAAAAAATAAAATAACAAAACAAAACACACAGACACAGACTCTCTCTCTCTCTCTCCCCCCCCCCCTCCGAAACGTGATGGAGTGTCTCCTCTTAAGAAAGAAGTGTTTTTGGACACAGAAAGAGGGAGTTCCCCCAGCCTAGCACGGCCTGAGTTTGGCCTGGGCTGGAAATTCTGCAGCAATCTCATTCTGCTGCTGGGAATAGGACGAGGAGGCCTGAGCTGTGCTTTCTGTCTTCCAGGGTCTCTGCCCACCAGGGACTTGTATAGGCCCCAGGACTGGGGTGAGGAGGATAGGACACCCAGGTTGACTCAAGGGCATGCAGGAGGTGAGGAGCAGGTGACAGGTGGAAGGAAAGGACCACGTCCTGTTCCCCATTCCTTCCTCACGGGCCCCTCTTCATTTCATTTGCAGCCCCGCAGTACACAGCTACGAGCTGGGGATGCCCCTCTTCCTGGTCCCCCACCGCTTTGGGTGCAGAACCCCCTGTGCACCTGCTGCTGTGCCTGGGCTTTCCACGCAGGGAGGGACGCCCCCGGGAAAGCAGGTGGCTGCACAGCTGGGTAGCTGCTTTTACAACACCCGGAGAACCACTGTGGCTGGAAGCGATCACGCAGGAGTTGGGGCCTGGCGGTTGGTTCTCTGCAGGGAAAGGGAAGATTTCTAGAAGTACAGAAAGTCTATTCTGTGGAAGTACAAAGGATACAGGAAGACTATAGGAGACCTCCTCACTAGCCCCAGATGCTGGCTGTTGTCTCGGTCTACCCTCACACCAAGAAGGGGTGAGACAGCCTTGGACCCCAGCTTTGAATCCAGCATAGTGGAACCAGCCAACTTGCCCTGTCAGGTTTTCTGCAATGTCTGAGACTATGGTTCTTAATCCTTTTGGCTCAGGTTCACCTTTGAAAATCCGGTAAAGCCATGTGATGAAATGCTTACGTTCTTTTACAAAGTGCACACAGTTTAATAGGCTCGTTAGCTGTTCACCTAGGGATGCCTCAGGCAGGCCTGCCCCGAATGTTCATGGAAAGTGCTGGGATTACAGGCATGAGCCACCGCACCCAGCATTTCTTTCCCTTCTTGAAAAATAAATAAATAAATAAGTAAAATTTCCAATCTGTGAGAGGCCGATACTTTTATAAAATACAATGAAAATGAATTCCTGGAAAATGGAAAATGATCAGGAGCTTGGATGTTTGCAGCAAAATCAAATTGTGATAAAAGTTTCTAAATGCTTGCTTTTCATTTCTTTACTTGGCTCATTGCGGTCCAGTAACAAGTCGTCTGTTGAACGGCAGTAATTCAAGGACTACAGTTTGAGTGCGCTGGTCTAGAAGGAGGCAGTGTGGCTTCCAGCTGGGCAAGCCAGTTGGCCCCTTTGACGCATAATTTTATGGGAGGGGCATGGCCAGAGGAGGGCTCAGGATGGTGGTGGTGAGGGGAGCTCTCTAGATCAGCCTGCATCAGTGGTCTTTCTTG
The DNA here is from genome assembly GCA_028533165.1 of Leontopithecus rosalia. Classification (NCBI taxonomy): domain Eukaryota; kingdom Metazoa; phylum Chordata; class Mammalia; order Primates; family Cebidae; genus Leontopithecus; species Leontopithecus rosalia. The sequence continues at coordinate 36,592,446 of CM052667.1, read as the reverse complement.
CCTGAGTCTGGGCGGCATTCCCAGAGGTGTTTGAACCAGAGCAACTCCATCTTGAATAGGGTCTGGGTAAAATAAGGCTGAGACCTACTAGGCTGCATTTCCGGTAGGTCAGGCATTCTTAGTTATAGGATGAGACAGGAGGTCAGCACAAGATACAGGTCACAAAGACCTTGCTGGTAAAACAGGATGCAGTGAAGAAGCTGGCCAAAACCCACCAAAACCAAAATGGCGACACAAGTGACCTCTGGTTGTCCCCACTGCTCACTATATGCGAACTATAATGCATTAGCATGCTAAAAGACACTCCCACCTGTGCCATGACAGTTTACAAATGCCATGGCAACGTCCAGAAGTCACCCTATCTGGTTAAATAAAGGGGAGGAACACTCCCCTCATTTCCAGGAATTGCCTACCCCTTTCCTGGAAAACTCATGAATAATCCATCCTCTGTTTAGCAAATAATCAAGAAGTAACTATAAGTATAATCAATTGTAGTAGTCTGTTTTCATGCTGCTAATGAAGTTCTACCCAAGACTGGGTAATGTGTAAAGGAAAGAGGTTTAATTGACTCACAGTTCAGCGTGGCTGGGAGGCCTCAGGAAACTTACCGTCATGGCAAAAGGGGAAGCAAACATGTCCTTCTTCACGTGGCAGCAGCCAGGGCAAGAATGAGAGCCGAGTGAAGGGGGAAGTCCCTTACAAAACCATCAGATCTCGTGAGAACTTCCGATCATGAGAATAGAATGGGGGAAACTGCCCCCATGATTCAATTACCCCCCACTAGGCCCCTCCCATAACAAGTGGGGATTATGAGAACTACAGGATGACATTTGGGTGAGGACACAGCCAGATCATGGGTTGAGCAGCCCATGCCACTGCTCTGCTTATGGAGTAGCAGCCATTCTTTTAATCCTCTTTCTTTCTTTCTTCTTTCTTTTTTTTCTTCTTTTTCTTTCTTTCCTTCCTTCCTTTCTTTTTCTTTCTTTCCCTCCCTCCCTCCCTCCCTCCCTTCCTTCCTTCCTTCCTTCCTTCCTTCCTTCCTTCCTCTCTCTTTCTTTCTTTCTCTCTTCTTTTTCTTTTTAAGAGACAGGGTTTCCCCATGTTGGTCAGACTGGTCTCAAACTGACCACCTGCCTCAGCCTCTCAAAGTGCTGGGATTACAGGTGTGAGACACCACGCCTGGCCTTTCTTCTTTTCTTTCCTTCCTTCCTTTCTTTCTTACTTTCTCCTTCCTTCCTTCTTCTTTCTTTCTCTCTCTCTCTTTCTTTCTGACAGAGTCTCACTGTGTCACCCAGGCTGGAGTGCAGTGGTGCAATTTCACTGCAACCTCTCACTGCAACCTCTGCCTTCTGGGTTCAAGTGATTCTCCTGCCTCAGCCTCCCAAGTAACTGGGATTACAGGTGTGCATCACCATACCTGGGTAATTTTTGTATTTAAAATTTTTTTTCCAAGCCCCACCCCCAATTTTTGTATTTTTACTAGAGACAGGGTTTCACCATGTTGCCCAGGCTGGTCTCAAACTCCTGAACTGAAATGATCTGCCCACCTTGGCCTCCCAAAGTGCTGATTACAGGTGTGAGCCACTGTGCCCAGCCTTTTCCTTTACTTTCCTAATAAACTTGCTTTCACTTTATTCCATGGATTTGCCTCAAAATCTTTCTCGAGACCTAAGAACCTTCTCTTGGGGTCTGGATTGGGACCCCTTTCTGGTAACAGCATAAGAGAGAGATACTTGGGATGCAGACCCTTGAACTGCGTGGGAACTCTAGCAGGATTTATCAAGAAGTCTGAAGCATCATCTTATCTCATGGTGCTAAGCCTCCACTGGGCCAGTGGCCAATGGTAGGAAAGGGAATCAAAGACAGGGTATGTATTCATAAGGGAATGAACCTGTTATACGACAGAAGAGCTTAATTCTTATTCTTTTAATTAAAAAAAAGTTGTTTTATTTCAGAATGAGGTCTTGCTATGTTGCCCCGTCTGTTCTACAACTCCTGGCCCCAAGCAATCCTCCCACCTCATCCGAGTAGCTAGGATTACAGGCTTGCACTACCATGCTGGGCTGAAAACTTTTTGATATCAAAATTTTCATTTGGTTTTTACTATTTGATGTATAAATACAGAAGAATGCTACAAGCATCGAAGTTCAAGTAAGTGAGGTGTTTCGAAATAAATCTTTAGATAAATACGACTGTGCTAAGAAATAAATTATATCCCCTCAGTTCATATGTTGAAGCCATAAGCCCTAATGTGACTGTATTTGTTTTTGTTTGTTTTGTTTTGATTTTGAGACAGTCTTACTCTATCGCCCAGGCTGGAATGTACTGGCAGAATCTTGGGTGACTGCAACCTCTGCCTCTAAGGCTTAAACCATCCTCCTGCATCCGCCTCCTGAGTAGCTGGAACTACAGGCACACACTACCATGCCCAGATAATTTTTGTAGAGACAGGGTCTTGCCATGTTGCCCAGTCTTGTCTCAAATTCCTGAGCTCAGGCCATCAGCCTGCCTTGGCCTCCCAAAGTGCTGAGATTACAGGTTTTTTTTTGTTTTTTTTTTTTTTTTAGTCAGAGTCTTGCTCTGTCTCCAGGCTAGAGTGCAGTGGTGCAATCTCAGCTCACTGCAACCTCTGCCTCCTAGGTTCAAATGATTCTTCCGCCTCAGCCTCCCGAGTAGCTGGGACCACAGGCACGTGCCACCACACCAGGCTAATTTTTGTATTTTTAGTAGAGAGGAGGTTTCACCATGTTGGCCAGGATGGATAGTCTGGATCTCTTGACCTCGTGATCTGCCCACCTCAGCCTCCCAAAGTGCTGGGATTACAGGCATGAGCCACCATGCCCAGCCAAGATTACAGGTTTGAGCCACTGTGCCTGGCCAGTATTTTGTTATGGCAGCTGGAGTTGACTAACACAGACTAATTGGATAGCTTTAGTTCATCTTAAAGGACAGCTCTTGAGCTGGGCATGGTGGTGCACATCTGTGGTCCCAGATACTTGACAGGCTGAGGCAGGAGAATTGCTTGAACCTGGGAGGCAAAGGTTGCAGTGAGCTGAGGTCATGCCATTGCACTCCAGCCTGGTCGACATGATGGAAACAACTCCGTCTCAAAAAAAGAAAAAAAAAGAAAAGAAAAAAAGGGCCGGGCCCGGTGGCTCAAGCCTGTAATCCCAGCACTCTGGGAGGCTGAGGCAGGTGGATCACGAGGTCAAGAGATCGGGACCAACCTGGTCACCAAGGTGAAACCCTGTCTCTACTAAAAACACAAAAAATTAGCTGGGCGTGCTGGCGTGTGCCTGTAATCCCAGCTACTCGAGAGGCTGAGTCAGGAGAATTGCCTGAACCCAGGAGGCGGAGGTTGCGGTGAGCCGAGATCTCGCCTTTGCACTCCAGCCTGGGTAACAAGAGCAAAACTCCGTCTCAAAAAAAAAAAAAAAAAAAAAGCTTTGCTTTTTACCATCTTCTAATTTTATTACGGTGTGGAAAGTGTTGTTTATATAATATTAGTTTATCCAAGACTTTATTTTTGCAAAGTATAATTAATCTGAGCTTTCTAAATTTCCTTTACTGGTCAGATAAGCTACTTTACTTGCACTAAATGTTTCAGAGAAGGAGGGTATAAGCAATTGCACTCACCTAAATGGAATGATAACTACTAATAAATGTTTTTATAAAAAGACATTCTGGTTAGGCACGGTGGCTCATGCCTGTAATCCCAGCACTTTGGGAGCCTGAGGTGGGAGTATCCCTTGAGCCCTGGAGTTCAAGACCCAGCTTGGGCAACATGGTGAGACCCCGTCTCCACAAAAAATACAAAAATTAGCCGGGAGTGGTACCACTCCCTGGTAGTCCCAGCTACAGTCTCAGCTACTGGGTAGGGTGGGGGGTGGGAGTGTGATGGGCTGAGTTGGGAGGATCACTGGAACCCAGGAGATCAAGTTTACAGTGATTTTGCCACTGCACTTCAGCCTGGTGACAGAGCAAGATCCTGTCTCAAAAAATAAAAAGACATTCTGATGTTGTCAGACACTGTGTCCCATCCATCTGTGAAAGGAAAATAAATCTCAAGACCCCCAAATCACTAAGCTAAGGGAAAAGACAAGCTGGGAATTGCATTGGGTAGACCTGCTTCCCACTTTATTGCTAAATAAGATAGCTGCAAAGATAAAAGAGCTACCTACCTCCCTCACAAGGAATTTCCTTGTGGACCTCAAGATCTTTCCCCTAAAATTCTTCTGTTGAATTTCATCCTGGCAATGTATACTGCTAGCTTATTTTTACAGGTACAGGACAGAAAGTAATCCCTCTACTGAGGGATACTGACGAGACAAATGCTTATCTTACTGCTTCCTTTGCCCTATTGTTTATGCACAAATGCAGATGTACTGAGCAGATGTACACTAAACTGTGTATTCAGTGAAAGGCTGATCAAGGACTTGAAAAGAATATATCCTGGCTAAGCACCGTGCCTCACGTCTGTAATCCTAGCATTTCGGGAGGCGAGGCAGGTGGATCACCTGAGGTAGTTCGAGACCAGACTGTCCAACATGGTGAAAACCCCGTCTCTTCTAAAAATGCAAAAATTAGCCGGGCATGGTGGCAGGTGCCTGTAATCCCAGCTCCTCGGGAGTCTGAGGCAATGAGAATGGCTTGAATCCGGGAGGCGGAGGTTGAAGTGAGCCTGTAACAGGGTGGGGCGCAGGGGCTCAGCTCCCTCCCTGTGCTCGTCAAAGATGTAAAGGGGGCCGGGAGCAGAGCTGCAGGGCGCGTCCCAAAGACACTTCCAGTTAGCCCCTCTGATGTGCCCAGGTCCTTGGCCTCTCTTGCCCCAAGAATGGGGGAAGGAGCCTGGAGGCGCGGTGAGCTTACCGTTGAAATAAATATTGCAGACCCAAAGAGTTTAGCAGAAAGCGATCTATTAGGCAGAGAGAGAAAGAAAGAGAGGAGAGAGCTCCTAGCTGCCATGGGAGGGGAATCCAGAAGGGATATCCTCAGAGGTAAGGAGCTCTTTTTAACCTTGGAGTTATTCCCGCCCCATTCATGTTCTCGTCCAATGACAGGAGTTCTTTCAGACTTCCAGCTGGAGTGATTGATATTTGACTTTGATACCGGGTTGGCTGCTAGGCCCACAACAGAGGCCCTTCTTCCCAGAGCTTTTCCCTGGCTTTTTGAACAAAGAAGCACACCTGGAATTGCTACCTAGCCCTGTGCAGGAAAGTCAGACAAAGAACTTTGCTCCTGGATGGGGACGTGGATGGAGTCATGGCACGGGGAAATTCCTGACTTTGAATCCACGCCCCCTTGTGGACTCGGTTTTCCTTAACACGGTCCCTCAAGCTGAGATTGTGCCATTGCATTCCAGCCTGGGGGACAAGAGTGAGACTTCGCCTCAAACAAAACAACAAAACCTTTGTCTTTTATCTACTTATGGCCTGGAAGCGCTCCCCAGCTACAGCTTGTCCCTCCTTATCAGACAGAACCAATGGATATCTTGTACATATTGTTGTGCAATGTGGACATCAAACATATTGATGTCTGATGGCTCCCCAATAAGTACAAAGGCAAGCTGTACCCCGACCACCTTGGGTACATGTCCTCAGGACCTCCTGAGGCTGTGTCATGGGTATGTCCTTAACCTTGGCAAAATAAACTTTCTAAATTGGTTGAGGCCTGTCTCAGATATTTCGGGTTCACAAATCCAAATCATTCTGGATGTCATCAGCTGGTGGTTTTTGCCGTCCTCTCACACAAGCCTGAGGGCCCTTGCTATATGCTGCAGCCCCAATAGGGTCTTCTGGAAGAAACATCTGTTAGAAGCAAATTTTCAGTGCCACAAAAGAGCATTCAAATATAAATTTTCTTAGCAAGGCATTTTACTTCTGTAGAAGGGTGTGTCTCGTGGATGGAGCAATTGAGAGCACGCATGAATGGGGGAGGGGAAGGGGTTTTTATCCCTGAGGCAGGTAGCCCCTACTGCTGTGTCATTCCCCTATTGGCTAGGGTTGGACCACACAGTCTAAGCTAATTCTGATTGGCTATTTTATTTATTTATTTATTTATTTATTTATTCTTTGAGATGGAGTTTTGCTCCTTGCCCAGGCTGGAAGGCAATGACATGATCTTTGCTCACTGCAACCTCTGCCTCCCAGGTTCAAGCAGTTCTCTTATCTCAGCCTCCTAAGTAGCTGGGATTACAGGTGTCTGCCATTACACCCTGCTAATTTTTGTATTTTTACAAGGTTTCACCATGTTGGCCAGACTGGCTGGTTTTGAACTCCTGACCTCAGGTGATCTACCCACCAGCCTCCCAAAGTGCCGGGATTACAGGCATGAACCACCATGCCTGGTCCCAATTGGCTATTTTAAAGAGAGCAGGGGTACAAGCCAGAGTGGCAGGGTGAGGAGTTTCAGCAGGAAAGATAGTTACAGAGCAGGTAACTAAAGGTGACTCAGGTCAGAGCAGGTGACCAGGATGAGTCAGGACAGAGCAGATGACCAGGGGAACAGATGTGGACTGCTGATTAGAACTGGTGGGGAGGTTGTTTACTGAAACTAGGGGCAAGGGGCAAAGAGAACAAAGAAGTTAAACTTTAAAATGGAGAACAAAGAAGAGGAGAGCTGAATATACTGACATACTGATTTTTTCAAGAGAAACGTGGACCTCACTGTATTTAACACATCCAAGGAAGACAACCTTAGGTACATAGAGGGAAGAATGAAACGAAGGACCCAAGACTCAGAATTCCTAGGATGATTTCAGTTCCACAGTAGGTGAGCTCAGGATGTCAGCTGCTGACACAAAACCACTGGAATGAAAATTAATTCCATGAGACTCAGACTGTTGAGCACATTTACTTGAACTGTATTCACCATTATGAACTTGGCTGCCAGTACTTAAAAGACTTTTGATGAGAATGGTATTAACAGTGTGATTTTTTGACATTGTATGATAAATTATGTCAACAATCTTTATAACCTAGTGACTCAGTATTTTCCAAATAACCAATGTGTGATGTTACAAAATTTTGTATGGTAAAAAAAAAAATTTAATGTTCAAGATAGAACAATGGATTTTCATGTACAAAAAAAATATAAAGGCTGGGCATGGTGGCTCACTTACGCCTGTAATCCCAGCACTTTGGGAAGCTGAGGTGAGTGGATCACCTGAGGTCAGGAGTTTGAAACCAGCCTGGCCAACATGACAAAACCCTGTCTCTACTAAAAATACAAAAATTAGCCAGCCACAGTGGTGGGTGCCTGTATTCCCAGCTACTTGGGAGGTTTAGGAAGAAGAATCCCTTGAACCTGGGAGACGGAGGTAGCAGTGAGCCGAGGTCATGCCATTGCACTCCAGCCTGGGTGACAGAGCAAGACTCCCTCTCAAATAAATAAATACATAAATTAAAACTACCACTTTTCGAGTTTTACATCAAAAAAGAAAATCCACAATTATCTGAACAGGCTATTAAAATTTTCCTCCATTTTCCAACTATGTATCTATGGAGGGCCAAACTTCCTTCATATACTTCAACTAAAATGTCATATAGAAACAGATTGAATATAGAAGCCAAAATTAGATTCATATTGTATTTTATAAGCCAGATATTAAAGCAAAAGTGAAAATCATAAAACAATGCCTTTTTTATTTTTCTTTATTAAAAAATAAATTGGCCGGACGTGGTGGCTCACACCTGTAATCCCAGCACTTTGGGAGGCTGAGATGGGTGGATCACTTGAGGTTGGGAGTTTGATTTTTTTTTTTTTTTGAGACGGAGTTTCGCTGTTGTTACCCAGGTTGGAGTGCAATGGCGCGATCTCGGCTCACCACAACCTCCACCTCCTGGGTTCAGACAATTCTCCTCCCTCAGCCTCCTGAGTAGCTGGGACTACAGGCACGCGCCACCATGCCCAGCTAATTTTTTGTATTTTGAGTAGAGATGGGGTTTCACCATGTTGACCAGGATGGTCTTGATCTCTTGACCTTGTGATCCACCCGCCTCAGCCTCCCAAAGTGCTGGGATTACAGGTGTGAGCCACCGTGCCTGGCAAGTTCAGGAGTTTGAGACCAGCCTGACCAACATGGAGAAACCCTGTCTCTGCTAACCAAAAGTAGTTAAGCATGGTGGCACATGCCTGTGATCCCAGCTACTTGGGAGGCTGAGGCAGGAGAATCACTTGAACCCAGGAGGTGGAGGCTGAGATCACACCATTGCACTCCAGTCTAAGCAACAAGAGTGAAACTCTGTCTCAAAAAATATATATGTATATTTGGCTGGGTGTGGTGGCTCATGCCCATCCAGCACTTTGGGAGGCCAAGGTGGGCAGGTCATCTGAGGTTGGGATGACCAGCCTGACTAACATGGCAAAACCCTGTCTCTACTAAAAAAATAGCTGGGCGTGGTGGCATGTGCCTGTAATCCCAGCTATCTGGGAGGGTAAGGCAGGAGAATTATTAGAATCCAGGAAGCAGAGGTTGCTGTCAGCTGAGATTATGCCACTGCACTCCAGCCTGAGTGATGGAGTGAGACTGCCTCAGAAAAAAAAAAACCCAAAACCAAAAAACTTCAGAATTTAAAAATATACATTTGTAGTGGTTTAATTGTTATTATTTCAGAATTCATATATTTTTAATTCTCAGTTTTAATTACTCTGTGTTTTGTTTTGATTTTTGATACAGAATCTTGCTCTGTTGCCCAGGCTGAAGTGCAGTGGTGCAATCTCGGCTCACTGCAACCTCTGCTTCCCAGGTTCAAGTGATTCTCGTGACTCAGGCCCCCGAGGAATTGCAACTACGTGCACACCACCACGCCCAGCCAATTTTTGTATTTTTAGTAGAGACAGGGTTTCACCGTATTTGTCAAGCTGGTCTCCAACTCCCAGCCTCAAGTGATCTACCCGCCTCGACCTCCCAAAGTTCTGGGATTACGGGTGTGTGCCACTGTGCTCAGACAAATTTTTTTTTTTTTGAGACAGAGTCTCTCTGTCACCCAGGCTGGAGTGCAGTGGTGAGATCTTGGCTCATTGCAACCTCTGCCTCCTGGGCTCAACTGATTCTCCCACCTCAGCCTCCTGAGTAGCTGGGACTACAGGCACATGCTGCTACACCTAGTTAATTTTTGAATTATCAGTACAGACAGCGTTTCACCATATTGGCCAGGCTGGTCTCAAACTCCTGACCACCTTGACCTCCCAAAGTGCTGGAATTACAGACATGAGCCACTGCTCCTGGCCTGTGCTTAGAAACTTTTAATTTTTAATATGTAAATATTCTTAGACATAACCTACATAAACAAAGGCTCTTTGGAGTCCTCAGTATTTTTTAAATTGTGGAAAAATAGTTGTAACATGAAATTTACCATTGTTACCATTTCAAAGTGCACAACGCAGTGGCTTTCTGTACATTCATAATGCTGTTCAACCGTTACCATTATCCAAGTGCAAGGGCTCTTCCATTACCCCAAGTAGAAACTTCATACCTATGAAGTAGCCACTCCCATGTCCCTCTCCCGTCCCTGATCTTGGCAACCACTCAGCTGCTTTGCTTTTATGGGTTATGCCTATTACGGAAATTTCATACAAACGGAAATATGATATGTGACCTTTTCTGTCTCTGGCTTCTTCCACTTAGTATAATGTTTTCCAAGTTCATTCATGTTGAAGAATGTACTATTAATCCTTTCTGTGGCCAAATGATATTCTATTGTATGAATATGCCACATTCTGATTATCCATTCCTCTGTTGATGGACATCTTACATTATTTCTACCTTAAAAAGTATTTTTTTAGACTGAGTATTGTGGCTCGAGTTTGTAATCCCAGAAATTTGGGAGGTCAAGGGAGGAGGATTGCTTGAGCCCCAGAGTTTGAGAACACCCTGGGCAACATGACAACACCTTGTCTCTACAAAAAATTTTAAAAAGCTGGTGTGGTGGCTCACCCCCATAATCCTAGCACTTTGGGAGGCCAAGGTGGGTGGATCACCTGAGGTCAGGAGTTCAAGACCACCTGGCGATCATGGTGAAACGCATCTTTAAAATAATAATAATAATAATAATAATAATAATAACTGGCTGGCGTGGTGGCTCACGCCTGTAATCTCAGCACTTTGGGAGGCTGAGGCAGGTGGATCACCTGAGGTCAGGAGTTCAAGACCAGCCTGACCAACATGGGGAAATCCTGTCTCTACCAAAAATACAAAAATTAGCCAGGCATGCTGGCAGGCATCTGTAATCCCAGCTACTCAGGAAGCTGAAGAAGGAGAATCACTTGAACCGGGGAGACAGAGGTTGCAGTGAGCCGAGATCACGTCACTGCACTCCAGCTAGGGTACAGAGCGAGACTCTGTCTCAAAATAAATAAATAAATGACCTAATTAATTAATTTTAAAAATAAAATAATTATTACGGGCTGGCCATGGTACCTTACACCTGTAATCCCAGCCCTTTGGAGGCCAAGACTGGTGGAGCACTTGGAATCAGGGTTTGAAACCAGCCTGGCCAACGAGGTGAAATCCTATCCCTACTAAAGATACAAAAAGTAGCTGGGTGTGGTGTCGAGCATCTGTAGTCCCAGCTCCTTGGGAGGTTGAGGCAGGAGAATCATTTGAGCTGGGGAGGCAAAAGTTGCAGTGAGCCGAGATCATGCCACTGCACTCTAGTCTGGGCAACAGAGTCAGACTGTCTCTAAATACATAAATAAATAAATAGTCAGGTGTTGTGTTGTCTACCTGTGGTCCCAGTTCCTCAAGAGGCTGAGGCAGGAGGATTGCTTGAATCTGGGAGGTCAAGGTTACAGTGAACCTTTATGACTTTTCCCCTGAACTCCAACCTGAATGACAGAGAGATACTGTCTAAAATACATATAAAATTCTAGTTCACTACGGTCTCAAACTCCTGCTTCAGCCTCCTGAGTAGCTGGGAATACAGGCATGTGCCACCGCACCCAGGTAAATTCTTTTTTTAATTCTTAGAGATGGGAGATGGGATCTCACTACGTTGCCCAAGTTGGTCTTAAACAACTTCTTCTTCCTCCTCCTCCTCTTCTTCCTCTTCTTTTTCTTCTTCTTCTTCCTCTTGTTGTTGTCCTTCTCCTTCTTGTCTTTTTCAGGCGGAGTCTTGCTCTGTCACCCATGCTGGAGTGCAGTGGAATGATCTTGGCTCACTGCAACCTCCACCTCCTGGATTCAAGTGATCTTCCACCTCAGCCTCCTGAGTAGCTGGAATTACAGGTGTTGCCACCACACCCCACTAATTTTTGTATTTTTTGGAGAAATACAAAAATCCACCGTTTTGGCCAGGTTGGTCTTAAACTCCTGACCTCAAGTGATCTGACCACCTTGGCCTCTCAAAGTGCTGGGATTACAGACCTGAGCCACCATGCCCAGCCCCAACTTTCATTCTTTTACATGTAGATATACAGTTGTGTTCTCAACAATTTTTCTTTTTAATATAATTATTTTGTCTTTTTTTTTTTTTCCTTGAGACGGAGTTTCACTCGTTACCCAGGCTGGAGTGCAAAGGCGTGATCTCAGCTCACCGCAACCTCCGCCTCCTGGCTTCAGGCAATTCTCCTGCCTCAGCCTCCTGAGTAGCTGGGATTACAGGCCCACGCCACCATGCCCAGCTAATTTTTGTATTTTTAGTAGAGATGGGGTTTCATCTTGTTGACCAGGATGGTCTCGATCTCTTGACCTCGTGATCCACCCGCCTCGGCCTCCCAAAGTGCTGGGATTACAGGCGTGAGCCACTGCGCCCAGCCCCAATTTTTGTATTTCTATTTAGTAGAGACTATGGTGTTCAGGCTGGTCTTGAACTCATGACCTCAAGTGAGCTGCCTACCTCAGCCTCCCAAAGTACTGGGATTTACAGGCATGAGCCACGGTGCCCGGTGTTATTTTGTCTTTTTAATGATTGTTTTGAGACAGAGTCTTGCTCTGTCACCCAGGCTGGAGTGCAGTGGCATCATCATGACTCACTGCAGCCTAGAACTCCCACCTCAGCCTCCCAAAATGCTGGGATTACAGGCACGAGCCACTGCCTGTGGCTCAAAATTTCAGTTAGAGAGCTATCGTACAACACGATAACTGTAGTTAATAATAATGTATATTGGCCGGTGTGGTTGCTTATGTCTGTATTCCTAGCATTTTGGGAAACCAGGGAGGGCAGCTTACTCGAGCCTAGGAGTGCAAGACCAGCCTGGACAATGTGACAAAATCCTGTCTGTATAAAAAAAAGAATTGAATGTATATTATATATATGAAAAATTGGTTGGGCGCGGTGGCTCTTGTGTATAATTCCAGCACTTTGGGAGGCCAAGGTGGGTGGATCACGAGGTCAAGAGAGCGAGACCATCCTGGTCAACAAGGTGAAACCCTGTCTCTACTAAAAATACAAAAATTAGCTGGACATGGTGGTGCGCGCCTGTAATCCCAGCTACTCAGGAGGCTGAGGCAGAATTGCTTGAACCCAGAAGGCAGAGGTTGCGGTGAGCCGAGATCGTGCCATTGCACTCCAGTCTGGGTAACAACAGCGAAACTCTGTCTCTCTCTCTCTCTCTCTCTCTCTCACACACACACACACACACACACACACACACAAAATAATACAAAAATTAGCTGGGCATGATGGCGGGTGCCTGCAATCCCAGCTACTCCGGAGGCTGAGGTAGGAGAATTGCTTGAACCGGGGAGGCGGAGGTGGCAGTGAGCCAGGATCATGTCACTGCACTCCAGCCTGGGTGACGAGCAAAATTCCACCTCAAAAGAAAAAAAAAAAAAAAAAAAAAAAAAGCAGGGCACGGTGGCTCACGCCTGTAATCCCAGCCCTTTGGGATGCCAAGGTGGGTGGATCATGAGGTCAGGAGTTCAAGACCATCCTGTCCAAGATGGTGAACCCCTTCTCTACTAAAAATACAAAAAGGAGCCAGGCGTGGTGGCATGGACCTGTAATCCCAGCTGCTCAGGGAGGCTGAGGATGAGAACTGCTTAAACTGGGAGGAGGAGGAGGAGGCTATAGTGAGCTGAGATCGTGCCACTGCACTCTAGCCTGGGCGACAGAGCGAGACTCCATCTCAAATAAAAAAAAAAAAAGACACAAACCTGGCCAACATAAGAGACCACATCTCTCATTAAAAAAAAAAAAATTAAGAATGAACAAATGTGTTTAACCCTTTTCCCATTTACCCCAAGAATACTCACCAGCACTGCTTGAGGTGCAGCGTTTACCTGGAGATAACTTTGCCACGAAATATCTTCCTTCCCTTATTATTTTCACATTGCTCAAGTGTGTCATCTTTGGAAACAAAAGACATCATTCTATTTATGACATTCTGTTTTTAGTAGTGGTATTTTCATTTACAAAATATAGTAGTTCTTGATCACTGAAAATATCAAATCCTAGAAAGCGTAGCATTCCTGCGTGTGGTGTTAACATCATTCTGTAACAGTTTTGACTGAAGATTCATTTGATGAGTTGGATTTTTCCGAAATAGATGATTATGATGATTCAGACAATTTTGATGTTAGTTCTGTTCAGAAATAACTCCAAGAACAGTTTTGATATTTTATTTTCACATTGAAAATCACTCAGATTTGCATCAGCCTCAAAGATCCTGTTTGTGTAAAATTAAATGAGTGCTGGCAATGAGCTGCACTTTTTTTTCTAAATGGGAAATTAAGCTCTGTGTAACCTGATTGCCTCTGTAAAGTAAAAAAGAAAATAAATTTTAAAAGCTCCATGGAAAGGGAAAACCAAGTAAAGGAAAAGGGAAAAGAGCAGCAAAAACAAAATAGTGTCAGTGAATCGAGAGGGAAAATTTCTTTCTCAGTGACAGAAAAAAGTGTATTTATTGGCTAGGTGCAGTGGCTCATGCCTGTAATCCCAGCACTTTGGGAGGCCGAGGTAGACGGATCACCTGAGGTCAGGAATTCGAAACCAGCCTGGCCAACATGGTAAAAACCCTGTCTCTACTAAAAATACAACAATTAGCCAGGCGTGGTGATATGAACCTGTAATTCCAATTACTCAGGAGCCTGAGGCACAAGAATCACTTGAACCCAGGAGGCAGAGGTTGCAGTGAGCTGAGATGGCACCATTGCACTCCAGCCTGGGGGACAGAGTGAGACTCTGTTTCAAAAAAAAAAAATCACAATCATAAAATAAAAAAGGAAGCATATTTATTGTCTTTCCAGATATTGGAGGAATATAATATTCCTAAATGAATGTTATTCAGAGGAAGACAATTATCTTCGTGTTGAAGTCTAATCCAGTTAAATTGTAATTGGTTTCTCTTTTTTTTTTTTTGAGATGGAGTTTCGCTGTTGTTACCCAGACTGGAGTGCAATGGCACGATCTTGGCTCACCGCAACCTCCGCCTCCTGGGTTTAAGCAATTCTCCTGCCTCAGCTTCCTGAGTAGCTGGGATTACAGGCGCACACCACCATGCCCAGCTAATTTTTGTATTTTTAGTAGTGTCGGGGTTTCACTTTGTTGACCAGGATGGTCTCGATCTCTTGACCTCGTGATCCACCCGCCTCGGCCTCCCAAAGTGCTGGGATTATAGGCGTGAGTCACCGCGCCCGGCCTGTAATTGGTTTCTTAACCACATTCTAACCATGCAAAATTATTTTGGCTTTGGCTTTGTGATCTGAGGTTTACCTAATTTTCTTTTCCTTTTTTTTTTTTTTTTTGAGATGGAGTTTCGCTCTTGTTACCCAGGCTGGAGTGTGCAATGGCACGATCTTGGCTCACCGCAACCTCCACCTCCTGGGTTCAGGCAGTTCTC
>CM052667.1:36556934-36577565 GCA_028533165.1 Leontopithecus rosalia | reverse complement strand
GGCCTTCCAAAGTGCTGGGATTACAGGCTTGAGTCACCGCGCCTGGCCCCTAATTTTCTAATAAAATGAATACACTAAAAGAAAAGAAGTATATTGAATTTTTATTCATCCTTGTATTCATAATCTTACAAATTCATTTATTAATGTTAATAATTTATCTATAGACTCTTCCGAGGTTTTAGTTTTTTGTTGAGATGGAGTCTCTCTCTGTCACCCAGGCTGGAGTGCAATGGCACAACCTTGGATCACTGCAATCTCTGCCTCCCAAGTTCAAGAGATTCTCCTGTCTCAGCCTCCTGAATAGCTGGGACTATAGGCGCATGCCCCCACACCTGACTAATTTTTGTATTTGCAGTAGACACTGACCTCAGGCAATCCACCCGTCTCGGCCTCCCAAAGTGCTGGGATTACAGGCATGAGCCACCTCGCCTGGCCCTCCTATATCTATTAAGACAGTGAGAGAACCATGTGTTTTTCTTATTTATTCTGTTAACTTGATGAATCATGAATGTCAGGATCAAAACTCATAAATTTTTGACTCTTACACCAGTCTTGCTTTCCTAGAATAAATTCAGGTTTATTGTAATGTAGTATGCTTTTTATATGCATTTGGAATCTGATATTTAATTATTAAAATTATGTTAATCTTACGGTATATGGTTAGAATCTAATATGTAGTTACTACTACTTTGTTCAGAATTTTTGTATTTATGTTCATAAGAGAGACTAGCCTGCAATTTTTCTTCGTTGCCATTATGAAGTTTCTGCTGATCTCCCAAAATGAACTGGAAGAATTTGAATAAGACTATTGTGACTCTTTTCTTAGATGTTTGAATAAATTCTCTGGTAAAGTCATTAGTGCCTGGAGTTTTCTTTACTGAAAGCTTTTAAATTTTAGATCCAATTTCTTTTTTAAATCTATTTTTATTTATTTTTTATTTTTATTATTATTTTTTTGAGACAGAGTTTTGCTCTTGTTACCCAGGCTGGAGTGCAATGGCGCGATCTCGGCTCACCGCAACCTCTGCCTTCTGGGTTCAAGCAATTCTCCTGCCTCAGCCTCCTGAGTAGCTGGGATTACAGGCACGTGCCACCATGCCCAGCTAATTTTTTGTATTTTGAGTAGAGATGGGGTTTCACCATGTTGACCAGGTTGATCTTGATCTGTTGACCTCGTGATCCACCCGCCTCGGCCTCCCAAAGTGCTGGAATTACAGGCTTGAGCCACTGCGCCCGGCCTATTTTTTATTTTTTTTTATTTTTATTTATTTATTTATTTTTGAGACGGAGTTTCGCTCTTGTTACCCAGGCTGGAGTGCAATGGCGCGATCTCGGCTCACCGCAACCTCCGTCTCCTGGGTTCAGGCAATTCTCCTGACTCAGCCTCCGGAGTAGCTGGGATTACAGGCACGCGCCACCGTGCCCAGCTAATTTTTTGTATTTTTAGTAGAGACGGGGTTTTACCATGTTGACCAGGATGGTCTCGATCTCTTGACCTCGTGATCCACCCGCCTCGGCCTCCCAAAGTGCTGGGATTATAAATGTGAGCCACAGCACCGGCCTTTTCTTTTCTTTTTTTTGGGAGACAAATTCTTGCTCTGTCACCCAAGCTGGAGTGCAGTGGCACGATCTTGGCTCACCACAACCTCTCCCTCCCAGATTCAAGTGATTCTCATGCCTCAGCCTCCCAAGTGGCTGAGATAACAGGTGTGAGCCACTACACCTGGCTAATTTTTGTATTTTTAGTAGAGATGGAGTTCTGCCATATTGGCCAGGTTGGTCTTGAACTCCTAACCTCAGATGATCCGCCTGCCTTGTTCTTCCGAAGTTGGGATTACAGGCATGAGCCACTGCACCCCGCCTCCTTTTTTTAAAGACAAAGTCTTGCCACCACAGGGCTGGGCGAGGTAGCTCACACTTGTAATCCCAGCACGTTGAGAGGCCAAGGTGGGTGGATTACGAGGTCAGGAATTCGAGACCAGCCTGGCCAACGTAGTGAAACCCTGTCTCTGCTAAAAATACAAAAATTAGCCAGGCATGGTGGCCTGTACCTGTAGTCCCAGCTACTCAGGAAGCTGAGGTAGGAGAATCACTGGAACCCAGGAGGTGGAGGTTGTGGTGAGCTGAGATTACGCCACTGCACTGCAGCCTG
Organism: Leontopithecus rosalia; assembly: GCA_028533165.1. NCBI lineage: Eukaryota > Metazoa > Chordata > Mammalia > Primates > Cebidae > Leontopithecus > Leontopithecus rosalia. The sequence goes on along the minus strand of CM052667.1, from coordinate 36,575,413 downwards.
GGCAACAGAGCGAGACTCTGTCTCAAACAAGAAAAAAGACGAAGTCTTGCTGTATCGCCCATGCTGGAGTTCAGGGGTGCAGTGTCTCATGCTTGTAATCTCAGCACTTTGGGAGGCCAAGGTGATGAATCACTTGAGGTCAAGAATTCAAGACCAGCCTGGGCAACATGGTGAAACCCTGTCTCTACTAAAAATACAAAACTCGCCGGGCATGGTGATGCACTCCTGTAATTCCAGCTACTCCAAGGCTGAGGCGGGAAAATCGCTTGAAACCAGGAGGCAGAGGTTACAGTGAGCCGAGATCATGCCACTGCACTCCAGCCTGGATAACAGAGACCCTGTCTCAAAAAAAAAAAAAAGTTCAAATGGCAGATGTGTGAGCGTTAGCTCAGCTATCTCCAGTTGTATTCGGGTAATGGGGGTGTCCACTGGCAGTGTTCCAAGGCTGACTTTTCTTTGGGGGAACTACATGACTGTATCATTCCCAGGCCTCACGTCTGCACTCCTCCCGATTCAGAGCAAGGGCGGGGGGGTGTCTCCTGCGCCATCTACCCCCGTCTCCAGTCAAACCAAGCCCTTTGACCTGGGAATTGCTGTGCCCCGTTTGTGCATGCTGCGGGGTGCAGGGAGAAGACAGGTGGAGGGAGGTCCCCTGACTGGCTTAGATCAACCTGGCTCATCCCTGCTTGGTGGGATGGAGTCAAACCCACCAACCCCTAGGCATGCTCCAATGAAGACAGGGAGTGTTTATCAATGAGCAGTGACAATGACTACCACTCCTGGGAGCAGATGAGTACGTTTCAGGTGTGCGGTTGCTCTCGGTCAGCAACAAGCACCGGATCCCAAATGACAGAGGAGCAGTGTGTGTGTTAAATAAATGTGTATGTGCGTGCGTGTGAGTGTGTGAATAATTCAGGGCCCCGAGGCCAGGACAAGAGCCACATTTGCCCACATCAAATCAGTGCTCTTGTCTGCCAGAACATTGTTTATTGTGGCTGGAGCCCAGATAAGGAGAAAGTGACAAGAGATGAGGCAGGAGAGAAAAGCAGGGTGACTTCTGGAGAACGCTTTACTGAGTGAAGGCATTTCAGCCAGAATAAGGAATAAGCCAGAGCCTGGGGAGCTTTAAGTGGAGGAGAGCTGGCCCCACCCCAACTCAATGGCTTTAGAGGTCATTCTTCCCTTAGTACCATTTCCTATGGTTCAACACCATAGGGCTAACTTCCCATTTATTCATTTCTCGAGTTATTTATTCAACATTCTAGTGTTCTTCCTCTCTACTTCCCTCCCCTCCTCTTCAGTACCTTGTTGCGGGTGGAGTTCCAGGAAGAGGATGGGGTGTGGTGCCTGGAGGCGGAAGTGTGTATCTTGATTGTTTAACCTGGGAATGCAGCGGGCAGAGGCCTAGGGGTGGGGAGAGGCAAGGAAGATGCTGGCAGATCCCCTAAGCCCGGCAGCTCCTAAACCACAGCCAGTCATGTCTGGAGGAGAGGCCTGATTCCAAAAGCAATGAGGAAATGATTAGTTGTTCCATAGAGGGTTGTTTGTGGCTGCAGACACACAGGCGTTTTTGTACACAGGTAAACACAGGCCTGTTCTGTTACTGAGCACACGTTTGTATGAAGCTCCAAACTAATGTGTCCTTATCCTGTCCTCATGTTTGATTCATGTTTTGGCTGAGAAGAGAATTCTAGGTTGGCTTCTTTCTTCTAGTATTACTGCTGAGACCAAGCCGCTCTGGTTCCTGGTTTCATCAGTCTGGGTTCAATCAGGAGACAGAACATGCAGTGATTAATTAATTTATTTATTTATCCTTTTTCTTTCACTTAAATTTTTTTTTTAAACAGAGATAGGGTTTCACCATGTTGGCCAAGCTGTTCTCGAACTCCTGACCTCAGGTGATCCGCCCGCCTCGGCCTCCCAAAGTGCTGAGATAACAGGCATGAGCCACCGTGCCCGGCCTAAATTTTTTTTTTTTTTTTAAAGAAGGAAATTATCCCAGGCTGGATTGCAGTGCTGTGATTTTTCCACCTTGGCCTCCTGAGTACCTGGGACCACAGGCAAATGCCATCATGCCCAGCTAATTTGTTAAAAGAGGGTCTTACTATATTGCCCAGGCTGGCCTTGAACTCCTGAGTTTAAGCAATTCTCCTTCCTTGGCCCCCCAAGAGTGCTGGAATTACAGGTGTGAGCCAAAGCCCCTGGCCTCCAGACAGTGATTTAAACAAGGGACGTTTACCATAAGGAAGTAGTAAACTACGATAAAAGATTAACTATGAGATGGAAGAGGACTGTGTGTGATAACTGGGGGCTGAAGGAAATATCCAAGAAAAAATACTAAAGGCAGAAGTTCAGACTTCACTGGAGAAGGCATGCTTGTAGCCTGGTGGTTGGCAGAGAAGTTTGCTGGTTTGCTGGGCTACAGCTGGTCTGCAGTTGCTGGGCAAGGAGGATGCAACCCTTCAGGGCACACGGGAGCCAGAGCTGGAGCCAGGCATGCAGAGGGAGTGGGTGTGGTATGATGGGTCTGCAATGTGCAGTGTTCACAGCAGAAAGGTGGAAACGTCGGCCAGGCATGGTGGCTCACGCCTGTAATCCAAGCACTTTGGAGGCCAAGGTGAGAGGATCACCTGAGGTTGGGAGTTCAAGACCAGCCTGACCAACATGGTGAAACCCCATCTTAAAAAAAAAAATAAATTAATTAATTAATTAAAAAAAAGAAAGGTGGAAATGTCGGAGTGCTGCAGGGTGTGTCCGAGGCAAAGCACTCCAGAAAGGCCTTTCCCCACTCCTCTGACCTGTGGTGCAGCTGCAAGAACCAGCAGGAAAAACCGCTTCCTCCTGCAATATCCCTCCAGTGCCTTCTACCTAATAAGCTTAACATTGTGCTTATAGTAAAAGAAATGCATACAAAATTGCATCCATGATCACTGAGGCGATATTAAAAAGTGAATCTGGGAGGCCGGGCACGGGAGCTCACGCCTGTAATCCCAGCACTTTGGGAGGCCAAGGTGGGTGGATCACCTGAGGTCAGGAGTTGGAGACCAGTCTGACGGAAATCGTAAAACCCCATCTCTACTGAAAATACCAAAAAAATCCTAGCTGGGTGTGGTGGTGGGTACCTGTACTCCTAGCTACTTGGGAGGCTGAGGCAGGAGAATCCCTTGAACCCGGGAGGCAGAGGTTTCAGTGAGCTGAGATTGTGCCACTGCACTCCAGCCTGGGACACAAGAGTGAAACTGTCTCAAAAAAAAAAAAAAAATAGGGGGGTGGGGCAGGCACGGTGACTCACGCCTGTAATCTCAGCACTTTGGTAGGCCAAGGCAGGCAGATCACCTGAGGTCAGGGGTTCGAGACCAGCCTGGCCAACAAGGTGAAACCCTGTCTCTACTAAAAATTAGCTGGGCATGTTGGTGAGCACCTGTGATACCAGCTACTCCGGAAGCTGAGGCAGGAGAATCACTTGAACCTGGGAAGTGGAGATTGTAGTGAGCTGAGATTGAGCCACTGCACTCCAGCCTTGGCAACAGAGTGATACCTTGTCAAAAAGAAAACAAAAAGCGAATTTGTAGCTGAAAAGTAGTAATTTCTTAACTCCACGTTGGTCCTTTGTGGTGATGATTTTTTTCTCTTCTGAAAGTTTGTAAAGTCTTCCTTTGTCTTCCGTATTCTCTTGGTGTGGGTCTAGTTTCTTCCTGTTCTGGGCACTCGATGGTTTTTCCAGTCCAGCAACTCATGTTCTTTAGTTCTAAGAAATCTTCTTGAGTTATGTGAATTATTTCTTCCTTTCTATTTTTCTCTTTTCTCTCTTACTAGTCAAATAATGTGCTCCTTGGACTGTTTCTCTAATTTTCTTTCTTTCTTTCCTTGCCTTTCTTTCTTTCTTTCTTTCTTTCTTTCTTTCTCTTTCTCTCCTTCTTTCCTTCACTCCTTTCTTCTCTTTCCTTTTCTTTTCTTTTTTTTTGAGATAAGGTCTTGCTTTGTTGCTCAGGCCAGCCGGGCGTGGTGGCTCACGCCTGTCATCCCAGCAGTTTGGGAAATTGAGGTGAGTGGCTAACCTGACTTAAGGAGTTTGAGACCAGCCTGGCCAACATGGTGAAACCCTGTCTCTACCAAAAATACAAAGAATTAGCTGGGCGTGGTGGTACATACCTGTAATCCCAGCTACTTGAGAAGCTAAGGCAGAAGAATGACTTGAACCCGGGAGGTGGAGGTTGCAGTGAGCCAAGAGCACACCACTGCACTCCAGCCAAGGTGACAAGAGTGAAACTCCACCTCAAAAAAAAAAAAAGAGAACTCACGGTAGCCTCAAACTCGTGGGCTCAAGCGATCCTTCCACATCAGCCTCCTGAGTAGCTGGGACTACAGGCATGCACCACCGTGCCTCGCTAAGTTTTTTGTAGTGATGGGGTTCCACCATATTGTCCAAGTCGATTTCAAACTCCTCGGCTCAAGCAATCCTTCTGCCTCTGCCTTCCAAAATACTGGGATTCCAAGCCTGAGCCACTATACCAGGCTTGCAATATCTTTTAATGTCTCTGAAAAAAAAAATTTTTTTTTCAGAGTCCCACTTTGTTACCCAGGCTGGAGGGCAGTGGCACACTCTCTGCTCACTGCAACCTCCACCTCCTGGGTCCAAGCAATTCTCCTGCCTCAGCCTCTCCAGTAGCTGGGATCACAGGCACGCACCACCATGCCCGGCTAATTTTACTATTTTCAGTAGAGATGAGGTTTCACTGTGTTGACCAGGCTGGCTCAAATTCCTGACCTTAGGTGATCCGTCTGCCTCAGCCTCCCTAAGTGCTGGAATTACAGTTGTGAGCCACTGCACCCAGCCTCTCTGAAGTATTATTTGATACTATTCTTTTGAAGTTTTCTTCTTCCTGTACAGAATCTATTTCTGAAAATTGCTTTTCAGTGTGCTCTTTGCTTATTTGTTTTAATATTCCACGTCTGAGTTCTTTTTTTCTTTTCAGCTGTCTGGTGATCTTTGACTGATTATTTATAAGACAGGCAAATATCAGTTAAGTCCCTACAGTAAACATATGCTTCACTCAAGTTAGGATTATTTTAGGAGGATTTTTTTTACAAATTGGCCATTTATAAAGACAGAGTATGAGACGTTGGCCACCACCTGCAGAGGTTTGGCCTGTAGACTGACTTAACAACCGGATGAATAAATGCACTTTTACACCTGGTTTAGTGATTTCAGTGGGCTAGGGATGGTCATCGGCTGCTTTTAGAGGGCAAAATGCAGTCAATTGACCAAGAGCCCCTGTTTATTCACACATTTATTTAGTCAAGATTTAACAGCACAGGTTTTAAGTCAACACATTTGTGGATAATTAACATGGTTAAAAGAGTGGTTTTGGCCAGATGTGGTGGCTCACACCTATAATCCCATCGCTTTGGGAGGCCAAGGCGGGCGGATCATGACGTCAAGAGATCGAGACCATCCTGGCCAACACATTGAAACCCTGACTCTACTAAAAATACGAAATAATTAGCCGGGCGTGGTGGCACGTGCCTGTGGTCCCAGCTACTCAGGAGACTGAGGTGGAAGAATTGCTTGAACCCAGGAGGCAGAGGTTGCAGTGAGCCGAGATTGCATCACACTGTGCTCCAGCCTGGTGACAGAGCAAGACTCTGCCTCAAAAAAAAAAAAAAAAGAGTGGTTTTATGAATGATAAAAGCTTTAGATTTTGGGCCCAGAGTAAGCACTATTAACAGGTAATTTTCCTTTGATTTCCTCCTGAGAGGACCATCCAGCACAAAGTTTACATGAGCTAACATCGTAGGGCAAAGGGATGTGGGGTAAACAGGCTTAACCCGGGAAAGACTTTCATTGTCTGTGTCTTTCTCCTATGCTAATGTAAATGAGGCGGCTACCTTTAGCCTGTTCCAATAAAATCTTTTGGTCTTGCAAAAGGTTTGAGACTAATCTATAAGATTCCTAATATTTCTCTAATATTTTGCCAGCCACCCCAAGTGAATCTCAACAAAAGTATAGGAGGGCTGTAGCCTTTGGTTGAGAGACACAGGCCGCCTAAGGTGACCCCTAAGAGTGGAACCAGAGGAACAGACACCTTGATCTCACTCTCCCGCCCGCTCTGGTCTTCTTCCTGGGTTCTGCATTGTCTAGCCCAACTGCAAACCAGAGGGTGTAGGGTATTGCTCATGTGGTGTCTTCCTGGAGCACCCAAAGTGCAGACGGACAGGCAGTGTGGGTGGGGAGAAGCAAAGAGAAAGCTCTGACGTGTGAACCAAGGCGCTGATTGGAAGCTCACGTGCCGGGGCTGTTTGCTGGGGGAATCCCCGAAGTCTGGATCCTTACATCTTTCCTCTGGGGCCGGTCAGGTTACCCAGAGAAGAATCTCCTTCTAGGAAGGGACAGGCCAGACTGCCAGTGTTCTGGTCCCTGAAAGGCGACAGAGGGCCAGTGTTCTGGCTCCCGAAAGGAGCCCAGGGCATTTGGTATACACAGTCCTTTAGTTCCCTAGTTTATAAGCCAGTTCAGAGACCCTCTGTTTTATTCTGTGCAGAAAATAAACTTGCAGATTTCTGTGGGAGTGACGGAGGGGTAGTTACTCAGTAATGAAGGGTGCTTGTCGAACAGCTTTCAACCAGTCCTCCTTGTGTACACACTCACACACTCAGAGACACACAAACTCAGTTCCGGAGGTGCTTGGAGCTGCCAGTTTACGAGCGTTTTGAGGATTTTGTGAATAGATTAGTTGCTTCTCAGTTTTCTCTGCTGGCTATTTAGGATTTGGCTTTCTTTTTTTTTTCTTTTTTTGAGGCAGAGTCTTGCTCTGTTGCCCAAGCTGGAGTGCAGTGGCATGATCTTGGCTCACTGCAACCTCCACCTCATGGGTTCAAGTGATTCTCCTGCCTCAGCCTCCCAAGTAGCTGGGATTACAGGTGCCCGCTACCACTCATGGCTAATTTTTTATTGTTTTTTGAGATGAAGTTTCATTCTTGTTGCCCAGGCTGGAGTCCAATGACATTATCTTGGCTCACCACAACCTCCGCCTCCCGGGTTCAAGCAATTCTCCTGCCTCAGCCTCCCAAGTCGCTGGGATTACAGGCATGTGCCACCATGCCCAGCTAATTTTGTGTTTTTGGGAGAGATGTTTAGTCGGGGTTTCACTATGTTGGTCAGGCTGGTCTTGAACTCCCAACCTCAGGTGATCTGCCCACCTCAGCCTCCTAAAGTACTGGGATTATAGGCATGAGCCACCGAGCCCAGCCTTTTTCCTTTCTTATTTTTTGAGATACGGACTCTGTTGCCCAGGCCGGAGTACTGTGTCATGATCTCAGCTCACTGCAACCTCCACCTCCTGGGCTCAGGTGATTCTCCCACCTCAGCCTCCTGGGTAGCTGAAATCACAGGCACATACTGCCATGCCTGGCCAATTGATCTTTTGTAGAGATGAGGTTTTGCCATGCTGCCCAGGCTAGTCTTGAGATCTTGAACTCTTGGGCTCAAGGGATCCACCCACCTCAGCCTCCCAAAGTCTTGGGATTACAAGTGTAAACCACCACACCTGGCCTAAATGTTAACCTCTTCCAAAAACACCCTTACAGGCTGGGTGCAGTGACTTATGCATGTAATCCAGCAATTTGGGAGGCCGAGGTGGGTGGATCACTTGAGGTCATGAGTTCGAGACCAGCTTGGCCAACACGTAGAAGAAACCCCGTCTCTACTAAAAGTACAAAAATTAGCCAGGCATGGTGGTGAAAACCTATAATCTCAATTACTGGGGAGGCTGAGGCAGGAGAATGGCTTGAACCCAAGAGGCGGAGGTTGCAGTGAGCCGAGGTGGCACCATTCTACTCCAGCCTGGATGATGGAGTGAGACTCTGTCTCAAAAAAAAACTACTCCCAAAACATTCTTGCAGAAACTCTCATAATAATGTTTGAGGCATGTCATGGCCCAGTGCAATTCACACATAATATTTTTTTTTTGAGACAGGATCTCACTTTGTCACCCAGACTGGGGTGCAGTGAATTGATCATAGCCTTAAATTCCCAGGCTTAAGCGATCCTCCCACCTTAGCCTTTTGAGTAGGTGTGCCACCATGCCTGGCTAATTTTTTTTTTTAAAGAGTCTGGTTCTGTTGCCCAGGCTGGAGTGCAATGAGGCAGTTCACTCACGGCAATACTCTACCTCCTGGGTTCAAGAGATCCTCGTGCCTCAGCCTCCAGAGTAGCTGAGATTACAGGCATGTACCACCATGCCTGACTAATTTTTTAGTAGAGACGAGGTCTTGCTATGTTGCCCAGCCTTGTCACGAACTCTTGGGCTTAAACAATCTTCCCACCTCAGCCTCCCAAAGTGCTGGGGTTACAGGTGTGACATATCACACCCAGCAATTTAAAATTCTTTGTAGAAATGGGGTCTTGCCACATTACCCAGCCTTTGCTCAAATTCCTAGCCTTAAGCAATCGTCTTGCCTCTGCCTTCCAAAGTACTAGGTTTATAGGCATAAGTCACTATGCCAGCAACACATAAAATTAACCATCACACTGCCCTTCCTTGCTTTGATTGCATCGTAAAGAACTGAGAACCCGCAAGCTACTTTACTCTGACTCTTTCCAGCTGCCTTCTGGCTGGGTTCTGCAATGGGTGTCACTGGTGGAAGATGAGAAGAGAAGCTAAAGGAAGGGGGCTTCTTGTTCCCTTCTTTTGGCTGTTCCTCCGACAGTGGCAGCAGCAGGTGGATGTAGCCTCCTGGATTCCAGCACAGTTGCCGTAGAAGCCGCCAGTGCAGCAGCACAGTGACTGTGGACTCGGGCTGGAGGAGGCAGTAACAGTGGTGTGACTCTGGGGTCTTGTAACAACAGCGGGAATGCAGACTTCTCCTTCCCTGCAAGGTGTATCTGCGGTGATTCCGATGAGAACCACAGCAGCAGTGGACGCTCCGGCAGTCTTGATAGTGCAGTCATCATGGGATTTCACACTTTCTGGCTGGGCGCAGTGGCTCATGCCTGTAATCCCAGCACTTTGGGAGGCCAAGAAGGGCAGAGCGCCTGAGGCCAGGAATTCGAGACCAGCCCGGCCAACATGGTAAAACTCCATCTCTACTAAAAATACAAAAATTAGCCAAACGCGGTGGGGGGTGCTTGTAATCCCAGCTACTTGAGAGGCTGAGGCAGGAGGATCGCTGGAGCCCTGGAGACGGAGGTTGCAGTGATTGCGCTACCGCACTCCAGCCTGGGCGAGAGTGAGATTTTGTCTCAAACAAACAAGGACAAACATTCTTTCCTGTTTGCTCCTACAGCCTAGAAGTGGTGGTGCCTTCCTGCAGCTACTAATCTTTAAATACCTTCACTTTCTCCTTTCGTTCCTTTAGCCCTTCCAACATCTTTGTAACCAGCTCCGTATGTTACATTCACTTAGTCTGAAACACCTGGAGTGGTTTTTGTTTTTTGAGCATGTCTCTGGTTTATGAAAATTAGGCATAGGCTGGGAGTGGTGCTTCATGCCTGTAGTTCCAGCACTTTTGGAGGCTGAGGTGGGTGGATCACAAGATCAGGGGTTCAAGACCAGCCTGGCCAAGTTGGTGAAACCTTGTCTCTACTAAGAATACAAAAAAAAAAAATAGCTGTGTGTGGTGGTATGTGCCTGTAATCCCAGCTACCTGGGAGGCGGAGGCAGGAGAATTGTTTGAACCTGGGAGGCGGAGGTTGCAGTGAGTTGAGTTCCGGCTGCTGCACTACAGCCTGGGTGACAGAGAAAGACTAGAAAGAAAGAAAGAAGGAAAGGAAGAAAGAAAAAAAGAAGGAAAGAAAGAGAGGGAGGGAGGGAGGAAGGAAGGAAGAAAATTAAACTTGTCTGTTTTAAAAAATTGTTTATTTTTTTAGAGACAGGGTCTTGCTATGTTGCCCAGGCTGAACTGGAACTCCTTGGCTCAAGCAATCCTCTCACTGTAGCCTCTTGAGTAGTTGGCAGTATAGGTGCACACTATTGTGCTGGGCCATATGGTCATTCTACATTTAATTTTTTTTTTTTGAGATGGAGTTTTGCTCTTGTTGCCCAGGCTGTAGTGCAATGGCGCAATCTCGGCTCACCGCAACCTCCGATTCCTGGGTTCAAGTGATTCTCCTGCCTCAGCCTCCCGAGTAACTGGGATTATAAGCATGTGCCACCATGCCTAGCTAATTTTGTATTTTTAGTAGAGATGGAGTTTCTCCATATTGGCCAGGCTGGTCTCAAACTCCTGAACTCAGGTGATCCACCTGCGTCGGCCTCCCAAAGTGCTGGGATTACAGGTGTCAGCCACTGCGCCTGGCTCTACTTTTCATTTTTAAGGAACCACCAAGCATTTCCCCAGATGCTGCACCACTTTATACTCCCGCCAGCAACGCACAAGGATTCCGGTTTCTCCACATCCTCACCAAGAGTTGTTATTTTCCTGTTTCTCGAGTGGCAGCCATCCTAATGCCTGTGGTCTCATTATAGTTTTGATTTGCATTTCCTTGATGGCTAATGATGCTGATTGAACAGATTTTCATGTGCGTGTTGGTCATTTTCGTATCTTCTTTGGAGAAATGTCTGTTTTATTCTTTTGCCCACTTTTTTTTTTTTTTTTGAGGCAGGTCTTGTTCTATCACCCAGGCTGGAATGCAGTGGTGCCATCTTGGCTCACTGCAACCTCCCCCTCTAGGGTTCAAGTGATCCTTTTACCTCAGCCTCCCAAGTATCTGGGACTGCAGGAGTGCATCGCCACACCCAGCTAATTTTTGTAGTTTTAATAGAGATGGGGCTTTGCCATGTTGGCCAGACTATTTTTGCCCATTATTATTATTATTATTTGAGATGGAGACTTGTTCTGTTGCTCAGGCTGGAGTGCAGTGGCATGATCTCAGCCCACTGCAACCTCCGCCTCTGGGTTCAAGCAATTGCCGACTAATTTTTGTATTTTTAGTAGAGACAGAGTTTCACTATGTTAGCCAGGCTGGTCTTGAGCTCCTGAACTCAGGTGATCTGCCTGCCTTGGCCTCCCAAAGTGCTAGGATTACAGGCGCAAGCCTCTGCACATGGCTGAATTGGGTTGTTTCTTTTTGTTGTTGAGTTGTGGGAGTTCTCTTTTTTTTCTTCTCTTCTCTTTTTTTTATTTTTAAGACAGGGTTTCACCATGTTGGTCAGGCTGGTCTTGAACTCCCGACCTCAGGTGATCCACCTGCCTTGGCCTCCAAAGTGCTTGGATTACAGGCATGAGCCACCACACCCAGCTGAGTTGTGGGAGTTCTCTATGTATTCCGGATGTTAATCCCGTTATCAGATATATGATTTGCAAATATATTCTCCCATTTTGTAGGTTGTCTTTTTCTTTTTTTGAGACAGTGTATCTCTCTGTCGCCCAGGCTAGAGTTCAGTGGTGTGATCTCTACTCATTGTAACCTCCACCTCTGCCTCGGGTTCAGGTGATTCTCCTGCCTCAGCCTCCCGAGTAGCTGGGACTACAGGCTTGTGCCACCATGCCCAGCTAATGTTTTGTATTTTTAGTAGAGACGGGATTTCACTGTGTTAACCAGGATGGTCTCAATCTCCTGAGCTAGTGATCTGCCCACCTTGTTCTCCTAAAGTGCTGGGATTACAGGCATGAGCCACTGAGCCTGGCATTTTTTTTTTTTTTTGAGATGCATTCTCACTCTGTTGCTCAGGCTGGAGTTCAGTGGTGTGATCTCGGCTCACTGTAACTCCACCTCCTGGGTTCAAGTAATTCTCCTGTTTCAGCCTCCCAAGTAGGTGGGATTACAGACATTCACCACCATACCCGACTAATTTTTATATTTTAGTAGCCACAACTTTGCCATGTTGGCGAGGCTGGTCTCGAACAGCCTCAAGTGATCTGCCACCTTGGTCTCTCAAAGTGCTGGGATTACAGGCATGAACCACGCTGCCCAGCCTCCCATATTGTTTTGATTACTGTAGCTTTGTAGTGAGTTTTTTTCTGAGTCTTGCTCTGTTGCCCAGGCTGAAGTGTAGTGGCTTATCTTGGCTTACCACAACTTCCACCTCCCGGGTTCAAGTGATTCTCTTGCCTCAGCCTCCCAAGGAGCTGGGACTACAGGTGTGCGCCACCATGCCCGCTAATTTTTGTATTTTTAGTAGAGACGGGGGTGGGGGGGTTCACATTTTGGTCAGGCTGGTCTCAAACTCTTGACCTTGTGATCCGCCTGCCTAGCCTCCCAAAATGCTGGGATTACAGGCGTGAGCCACTGTGCCTGACCTGTAGTGAGCTTTAACATTACAAAATGTTAAGCCCTCCAACTTTGTGACTTGTTCCCAGGATTGTTTTGGCTATTTAGGATGCTTTTATGATTTTAGGATGAGTTTTTCTATTTCTGCAAAAATTGCTGTTGACATTTTTTTTTTTGACATAGACTTACTCTGTCGCCCAGACTGAAATGCAGTGGCACAATCATATTTCACGGTAGCTTTGAATTCCTGGGCTCAAGTGATCCTCCCACCTTAGTCTCCTGAGGTGGTGGACTACAGAATGCACCACCATGCCTGGCTGCTATTTGGATTTTGATCGTTATTACATTGAGTCTGTAGGTTATTTAGGATAGTATTGTTGTCTTAAGCATATTAAGTCTTCCAATCCATAACATGAGATATCTTTCTACTTATTTAGGTCTTATCTATTTCAGCTATGTTTTGCAGTATTCTATGTAGAAGTCTTTCACCTTCTTGGTTAAATTTATTCTCAAATATTTTATTGTTTTGATGCTATTGTAAATGAAAAAATATTTTAATTTCTTTTTTTGATTGTTCTTTGCTAGTGTATGGAAATGCAACTAACTTTTATTTGTTAATTTGGTTTTATTTTAATTTTTTTTTTATGATGGAGTCTCGCTCTGTCACCCAGGCTGGAGTGCAGTGGTGCAATCTCGGCTCACTGCAACCTCCGCCTCCTGGGTGCAAGCCATTCTTCTGCCTCAGCCTCCTGAATAGCTGGGACTACAGGCGCATGCCCACCATACCCGGCTTTTTTTTTTTTTTTTTTTTGTATTTTTAGCAGAGACGGGGTTTCACTGTGTTAGGTAGGATGGTTAATTTTTAAAATTTATTTTTTTAAAAAATCCTTATCATCGGGAAGTCGTATGTGTTGATTTTGTGTCCTGCAACTTTACTGAATTCATTTATTAGCCGTTTGTTTGTATTTGTGTGTGTGTGTAATCTTTAGAGTTTTCTGCATATCAGACCGTGTCATCTGTGAGCAGAAATACTTTTACTCTTTCTTTCCAATTTGGATGCCTTTCTTTTCTTTTTCTTGCCTAATTGCGCTGGCTGGAAATTGTTATGTTACATTGAACAGAAGTGGCAAAAGTGGGCATACTTGTCTTGTTCCTTATCTTAGAGAGAAAAGCTTTTATTCCCTCATCATTAAGTATGACGTGAGCTGTGGGTTTTTAAAAAATACGGCCTTCATTCCTCCTTCCACATTTATTAAATAGGGGCCTTGAATAAAGTCATAAATATTCTTTTTTTATTCACAAAACATTTGTTGAGCGTCTGCTCTGTGCCTAGTATTTGTTTTATGCACTGAAGAAGCAATGACTAGACACAGTGCCTACGGGAGTGTGTTGAAGGGTTTTAAGCAGAAAAATAACATGATCTAATTCTCCTTTTTTTTGAAATGGAGTCTCACTCTGTTGCCCAGGTTGGAGTGCAGTGGTGCAATCTCGGCTCACCACAATCTCCGCCTCCCGGGTTCAAGTGATTCTCCTGCCTCAGCCTCCTGAGTAGCTTGGATTACAGACATGCGCCACCGCGCCTAGCTAATTTTTGTATTTTTAGTAGAGACGGTGTTTCACAATGTTGGTCAGGCTGGTCTCGAACTCCTGACATCATGATCTGCCTGCCTCAGCCTCCCAGAATGCTGGAGTTACAGACTTGTGCCACTGCACCTGGCCTAATTTACCTATTTATAAAGCATCCAGGCTGAAATGTGGAGAATAGATTGAAGTAGAAATACATAATGGGAGAAGTCAGTGGTTAATATTTTAGAAGTCTGAGAGAGATGGTACAGCACAAGTATGGTAGCAGTGAATGTGGAGAGAGGCAGATGAATTTGGGATCTACTCTGGAGGTTGAAGCAACATGTAAGAACGGACGACAGAGGAGAGGAAGAAGCAGGAGTTAAGAATGACTCTTAGGGCCAGGTGCGGTGGCTCAAGCCTGTAATCCCAGCACTTTGGGAGGCCGAGGCGGGTGGATCCCGAGGTCAAGATATCAAGACCATCCTGGTCAACATGGTGAAACCCCGTCTCTACTAAAAATACAAAAATTAGCTGGGCATGGTGGTGCGTGCCTGTAATCCCAGCTACTCAGGAGGCTGAGGCAGGAGAATTGCCTGAACCCAGGAGGCGGAGGTTGTGGTGAGCCGAGATTGCGCCATTGCACTCCAGCCTGGGTAACAAGAGCGAAACTAAAAAAAAAAAAAAAGAATGACTCTTAGGTTTCTGACATGAGCAAATGGTGGGGCAAGTCCCTTAGATAGAGAACATAAAGGGACAGCAAGTGGTGACAGGAGGATGAGGCTCAGGTTTGGCTATGTTTGAGATGTGTAGGAGATCTCCAGCTGCAGACGTCAGGTTAGCAATGGTAGCGCAGGGAAAGTTGTTTCCAAGATGGGAGAGACCAGAGCATGTTAAATGCTGATGGGCAGGATTCACTGGAGAAGGAGAGGTTTACAACACAGGAGAAGGGAGGGATAACACAAGGCTTAACGTTCTAGAGCAGGGGGTGGGGGCAATCCTGGAGGTATTAGCATTAGATGAGAAGGGCAAAATCTGTGTCTTGTTTATCTTTGAATTTGTCGTAGTGGGGAGAAGGGAAGGAAAAAAAGAAAAATAATAAATTTGTTGTAGTGCAAAACTCAGTCTGGCACATGGCTGTCATCTAAAAAATATTTGTTAGAAATCTAATTATCAGGCCAGGTTCAGTGGCTCATGCCTGTAATCTCAGCACTTTGGGAGGCTGAGGAGGGGGAATCACCTGAGGTCAGGAGTTTGAGACAAGCCTGGCCAACATAGTGAAACCCCATCTCTACTAAAAATACAAAAATTAAATTAGCTGGGTGTGGTGGTGCACACCTGTAATCCCAGCTACTTGTGAGACTGAGGCATGAGAATTACTTGAACCCAGGAGGTGGAGGTTATAGTGAGCCAAGATCGTGCCACTGCACTCCAATCTAGGTGACAGAGAGACTCTGTCTCAAAAAAGAAAAAAAAAAGTCGAATTATCAGCCAGTGTGGTGGTTCACGCCTATAATCCCATCCCAGCAATTTGGGATCTGAGGCAGGTGGGTCACTTCAGTCCAGGAATACCAACCAGTCTGGGCAACATAGTGAGACGCTGTCTCTATTAAAAATATAAAACTTAGCCGAATGTAGTGGTGTGCATTTGTAGTCCTAGCTACTTGGGATACTGAGGCAGGAGGTTCACTTGAGCCTAAGAGTTTGAGGTTGCAGTGAGCTATGATTGCACCACTGCACTCCAGCTTGGGCAACACACTGAAACCCTGTCTCAAAAAAAAAAGGTAACACGGTGGCTCACTCCTGTAATCCCAGCACTTTGGGAGGCCGAGGCTGGTGGATCACGAGGTCAGGAGTTTGAGACCATCCTGGACAACATGGTGAAAACCCATCTCTACTAATAATACAAAACTTAGCTGGGTGTGGTTATGCTTGCCTGTAATCCCAGCTACTCGGGAGGCTGAAGCAGGAGAATGACTCGAATCTGGGAGGCAGAGGTTGCAGTGAGTTCAGATCATGTCATTGTACTCCAGCCTGGGCAACAAAAGCAAAACTCCATCTCAAAAAGAAAAAAAAGATCTTTTCTGGCAATATGCTAAGTTAATAATATGTGCTTGGCATTGTATTAAGCTATTCATATATATTATATCATGTCCAGTCTGTGACTTTAAAAAAAAATTTTTTTTTTTGAGATGGAGTTTCGCTCTTGTTACCCAGGCTGGAGTGCAATGGCACGATCTCGGCTCACCACAACCTCCACCTCCTGGGTTCAGGCAATTCTCCTGCCTCAGCCTCCTGAGTAGCTGGGATTACAGACACGTGCCACCATGCCCAGCTAATTTTTGTATTTTTAGTAGAGACAGGATTTCACCATGTTGACCAGGATGGTCTCGATCTCTTGACCTTGTGATCCACCTGCCTCAGCCTCCCAAAGTCCTGGGATTACAGGCTTGAGCCACCGTGCCCAGCTAAATTTTTATTTTTTGAGACAGCGTCTTGCTCTGTCACCCAGGCAGGAGTGCAGTGGTGCGATCTCAGCTCACTGCAATCTCCGCCTGCTGGATTCAAGCAATTCTTCTGCCTCAGCCTCCTGTGTAGCTGGGATTACAGGTGCTGGACACATTGCCTGGCTGATTTTTTTGGTATTTTTAGTAGAGATGGGGTTTCACCATGTTGGCCAGACTGGTTTCAAACTCCTGACCTCAAGTGATCTGCCTGCCTCTGTTTCCCAAACTGCAGGTACAAAAATTTGAACCCAAGCCTGTACAACCAAAAAACTTAAAAATTAACTGGTTAAATAATTTTCTTCGTTGCTTTTCGTTGTTTTTATTACTCTTTTTTAAACGTATACATAGCTCACATTTATTTCAAGGTTTGATATTAGAAGGGTTTTGGGTCTTTATTTAGAAGTTTGGCGATGTCTTTGTGACTGGAAATGCCGTAGAAACTTAACTCTAGTTTATATCAATTGGCCTATGGTAAAATTAGTTTCATTATATATATGTTGTTTTGCTTAAAGTCGCAGTTTTCAAGAACCTGTCAACAAGGTTAAGTGAGGACTTACTGTACTAGCTGACTTAACAGTTTCAGTCCGGGTTGTGTCTGCTGTTAACAGTAATCTCGTGAGAGCCGAGGCCCTGCAGTTACTACCTCTGCCTGACAATTTACCTTTCCTGGAAGATAGTCTAAACTTGCACTTCACAAGTACATGTGAGCTGTTGCTCTTACACTTCCCAGCAGAGGCTGCATTACATGGTGGATTTGGGCAGAGTGGGGGTTGAGTACTGACTACCCTTCACCTTGCCAATCATGCACTCCATTTGCATTTATTATTAGCATGCTCTTTAGCAGACATTTGTCTATGCTGAGCTATTTATGTGAGCGCAGACATGTAAGCAGATTCCTGAGCCAAACTGCCTGAGTTCAAATCTATCACTGCTGGCCGGGCGCGGTGGCTCACGCCTGTAATCCCAGCACTTTGGGAGGCCGAGGCGGGTGGATCACGAGATCAAGAGATCGAGACCACCCTGGTCAACACGGTGAAACCCCGTCTCTACTAAAAATACAAAAATTAGCTGGGCATGGTGGCACGTGTCTGTAATCCCAGCTACTTGGGAGGCTGAGGCAGGAGAATGGCCTGAACCCAGGAGGCGGAGGTTGTGGTGAGCTGAGATCGTGCCATTGCACTCCAGCCTGGGTAACAAGAGCGAAACTCCGTCTCAAAAAAAAAAAAAAA
The DNA here is from genome assembly GCA_028533165.1 of Leontopithecus rosalia. NCBI lineage: Eukaryota > Metazoa > Chordata > Mammalia > Primates > Cebidae > Leontopithecus > Leontopithecus rosalia. Next base: position 36,557,903 of record CM052667.1, on the reverse strand, counting down.
AAAAATCTAGCTCTGCCTTTGACCAGCTGGGACCTTGGACGCTGTAATTTTATCTAAACTTCACTTTCCTTGTCTATAAAATGGGAATAAGAGTTTCTACTGCACAGGGTTATGGTGAGGATTAACTGAGAAAACTACCTAAAGTACTGAATACGGTCCTGGCACCCAGTAAATGCTCAGTTAGCCTCATAATGACAATAATCTGCATATGTGGCAACCTCATCCACTCTGGGGAAAAGAGAAAGAAGGTAGATATTAGTTAGAATCCATTTTTTTCCGTTAAGTGAAATTTCCCTCCAAGGAAAAATCCTTATTTATATTAACCATTTCATAAGTCTTTTATTTTTTTAAAAACATGCTGTATAATTTTATGGCCCATAAAATGAATTAGGCTGACTATAATTTTAATAAAATTTGAAGCAATTCAGCATAAAGATTAAAAGTTTTTCCAGTACCATAGGAAAAGTAAAAAAATAATAAAAAATAAGGCTGGGCACGGTGGTTCATGTCTGTAATCCCAAAACTTTGAGAGGCTAAGGCAAGAGGATCACTTGAGGGCAGGAGTTTGAGACCAGCCTGGCCAACATGGAGAAACTTCATTGCTATTAAAATTACAGGCCAGGCATGGTAGCTTACGACTGTAATCCCAGCACTTTGGGAGGCTGAGGCGAGTGGATCACCTGAGGTTGAGAGTTCGAGACCAGCCTGGCCAATATGGTGAAACTAAAATATAAAAAAATGAGTTGGGCATGGTGGCACATGCCTGTAATCCCAGCTACTTGGGAGACTGAGGCAGGAGAATCGCTTGAACCGGGGAGGCAGAGATTGCAGTGAGCCGAGACAGTGCCATTGCACTCCAGCCTGGGCAACAAGAGTAAAATCCATCTTCAAAAAAAAAAAAAAGGCAAGGCATGGTGGCTCATGCCTGTAATCCCAATACTTTGGGAGACTGAGGTGGGTGGATTACAA
>CM052667.1:36532187-36556834 GCA_028533165.1 Leontopithecus rosalia | reverse complement strand
TAAACGAAAACATATGTCCACACCAAAACTTGTACACAAACGTGTACGCGTTATTCACAACGGCCAAAAAGTGGAAACAGCCCAAATGTCCATCAGCATGAATGGATAAACACGTGTAGTGTATCCATGCATCGGATTATTGTTTAGCCATAAAAAGGAACAAAATACTAATACGTGACACAACATGGATGAACCTTGAAAACATTATACGAAATGAGAGAAGCCAGACACAGAAGTCCATACATTAAGATTCCATTCATATGAAAGTCCAGAATAGAGAAATCCATAAAGACAGAAAGTAGATTCGTGGTTGCTTAGAGCTAGGGGAGGTGGAAAGGAGGGGCTATGTGAGAGATGGCTAAAGGTTACATGGGTTCTTTTCAAGGTAATGAAAGTGTTCTAAAATTGACTGTGGTGCTGGTTGCACATATTGAAGAATATACTAAAAACCATTCGATAGTACACTTTTAATGGGTAAACTACATGTTATATAAATTATGTCTCAACAAAGTTGTTTAAAATAAATAATAATGCAGGAGAATCACTTGAACCTGGGAGGCAGAGATTGTGGTGAGCCAAGATTGCACCACTGCATTCTAGCCTGGGCAACAGAGCAAGACTCTGCCTCAAAAAAAATTTACATATGGCTGGGCACGGTGACTGACGCCTATAATCCTGGTACTTTGGGAGGCCGAGATGGGTGGATCACGAGGTCAAGAGATCGAGACCATCCTGGTCAACATAGTGAAACCCTCTCTTTACTAAAAATACAAAAATTAGCTGGGCATGGTGGCGCACGCCTTGTAGTCCCAGCTACTCAGGAGGCTGAGGCAGAATTGCTTGAACCCAGGAGGCAGAGGTTTCGGTGAGCCGAGATCATGCCATTGCACTCCAGCCTGGGTAACAAGAGTGAAACTCTGTCTAAAAAAAAAAATTACATATATATGTATGCATATACATCTGTGTGTACATATATGTACACATGTATATATGAGTGCATATACAATATGTATACATATATGTGTGTGCGTATGTACATATATGTGTAAGTATGAGGTGATTCTCCTGCCTCAGCCTCCCAAGTAGCTGGGACTACAAGCACCCACCACCACACCCAACTAATTTTTAAATGTATACATGTATACTTATATATGTGCTACATATGTATAGATATATACATATGTAATAAATATATATATTTATATGTATATAGAATTTTGGCCAGGCACAGTGGCTCATGCCTGTAATCCCAGAACTTTGGGAGGCTGAGGTGGGTGGATAGCCTGTGGTCAGGAGTTCAAGACCAGCCTAAACAACTTGGTGAAACCCCATCTCTAGTAAAAATAAAAACATTAGCTGGGCATGGTGGCACATGCCTGTAATCCCAGCTACTTGGGAAACTGAGGCAGGAGAATTGCTTGAACCTGGGAGGCAGTGAGCCAAGATCGTGCCATTGCACTCCAGCCTGGGCAACAAGAATGAAACTCCATCTCAAAACAAAGAGAAAATATTATTTCGAAACATTGACCTACACGATGTCATCAGAGGACCTGTTACCAATGGCCCTTCATGTTAAATCTGGAGCTTCTGAGAAGGGGCATCACAGAGCAGCTAATGACCAAATTCTACTTCAACATGTTTGTTTTATGGGTGATTAAATGAATTTTATCATTTTAAAAAACATTTAGATGAACTTCTCTGTCTAGAAAGATGTTTTGGGACACTTTAGTTATTTACATTTATTTAACAAACCCTCATACAGAGTTTATCATATATGGTCATTGTTACAAACGTTTTACATATATTAACTAATTTAATTCCCATAAGAACCCTATGAGGGTACTCCTCCTCTCTCCACCCCCGCTGGTTTTTAGCTGAAGACATTGAGACACAGAGAAGTTAAATGACTTGTTCAAAGACAAACAGCTGATAAACGGCAGAGCTCAGATTTGAACACAGGCACTTTGGCTCTAGAGTTTGCGTTCATAGAATTATATTGTATAGTGCACCAAAAAAGTCCACTCTCTTAAAGGAGTCTCATTTTATATCATTTAGAAATATGAGTTTCGGCCTGGCACGGTGGCTCACGCCTGTAATCCCAGCACTTTGGGAGGCAAGGTGGGTAGATCACGAGGTCAAGAGATCGAGACCATCCTGGTCAACATGGTGAAACCCCATCTCTACTAAAAATACAAATAATTAGCTGGGCATGGTGTCACGTGCCTGTAGTCCCAGCTACTCAGGAGGCTGAGGCAGGAGAATTGCCTGAACCCAGGAGGCGGAGGTTGTGGTGAGCCAAGATCGTGTCATTGCACTCCAGCCTGGGTAACAAGAGCGAAACTCAGTCTCAAAAAAAAAAAAAGAAATATGAGTTTCTTCCCTTCCTCACCCCCTCAATAATGCAACCTGTTTTCTGGATTTTCATGCATCTAGCTTGTTTAATTTTATAATTTCAATACTTTATTTAAAATGTGGTAAAATGTACATAACATGAAATTTCCCATTTTAACTTTTTATTTATTAATTTAAATTAGAGATAACGAAGGTCTTTATCTGTCCCCCAGGCTAGAGTCCGGGGGGGCCATCACAGCTCACCGCTGCAGCCTTGAACTCCTAGCCTCAAGCTATCCTTTCAAGTAGCTGGCACTACAGATATGCCTCACTGTGCCTGGCTAATTTTTAGATTTTTTTTGTAGAGATAGGGTCTTGCTATGTTGACCAGGCTAGTCTCGAACTCCTGGCCTCAAGCAATCACCCTTATTTGGGCATTTTAATCATTTTTATTTTTTTAATTTTTAAAATTGTTATTATTATTTTATTTTTAGAGATAGGGTCTCGCTGTGTTGCTCAGGCTGGAGTGCAGTGGCTATTCACAGGTGCGATCCCGCTACTGATCAGCACGGGAGTTTTGACCTGCTCCGTTTCTAACCCGGGCCGGTTCACCCCTCCTTAGGCAACCTGGTGGTCCCGGGAGGTCACCATATTGATGCGGAACTTAGTGCAGACACCCGATCGGCACAGCGCACTACCGCCCAGAAATCCTGGACTCAAGCGATCCTCCCACCTCAGCCTCCCGAGTAGCCGGGACTACAGGTAAGCGCCACCGCGCCCGGCACCATTTTTAAATGGTTCAGGGCATCAAGCACATTCACATTATTGTGAAACTGTAACCACTATCCATCTCCAGAACTCTTTTCATCTTGCAAAAGCGGAAGCTGTGTACCCAGTAAACAATAACTTCCCACTCTCCTCCTGCTATCCCCTGGCAGCTACCTCTCTGCTTCCTATGTCTATTAATTTGACTACTCTCTTTGTCTTTTGTGTGTGGTTTATTTCACTTAGCATAATGTCTTCAAGGTTTATCATGCTGTAGCATATGTCAGAATTTCCTTCCTTTTTAAGACTGAGTAATATTCGATTGCATATAAATACATACCGTATTTTGTTCATCCATTCATCTCTTGATGGACTTTTGTTTCTACTTTTTAGCTATTGTAAATAACGCTGCTACAAATGTGGGTGTACAGATAACTGCTCAAGTCCCTGCTTTCAATTTTTTTTGTGACTATATACAGAAGAGGAACTGCTAGATTATAAGACAATTCCATGTTTAATTTTAATTGTGATGCTATTTATTTATTTAGAGGCAGAGTCTCGCTCTGTCGCCCAAGCTGGAGTGCAGTGGTGCGATCTTGGCTCACTGCAACCTCCAGGTTCAAGTGATTCTCCTGCCTCAGCCTCCCGAGTAGATGGGACTACAGGCACCCACTACCACACCCAGCTAATTTTTAAATTTTTTTGTAGAGTTGGGGGTCTCACTCTTTGTTGCCCAGGCTGGTCGGGAATTCCTGGACTGAAGCAGGCCACCCACCCGGCCTCTCAGAGTGCTGGGGTTACAGGCGTGAGCCACTGCCTCTAGTGTCGGTTTCTGTCTGTCAAGTCAGGAGGGCAGCCACGCATGTTCTTATGACTTCTGAGCACCTGTGGCCCAGATCCTGTGTCGGGTGTTTAGGTGCCATCCACAGAACCTTCCTAATAATCCTGACCAGCATAGGCTTTCCTATCTGTGACAAATGAGGAAATGGAGACTCAGATTCTGAACAGAAGACACAGACACAGTAGGTGGCAGGTCTAAATGGGAACCCAGGTCTATCTTACCGCAAAGTCCAAACCGTTTCCTTGCTTCTGCTGCAGCCTGCGAGGAGCAGCTGGGCAGAGAGACTGTGCCTTTACGATGAGTCTTCTGATGCCCAAGCCTCACCCCAGACCGATGAAATCAGAATCCTTGGGGATCCGAACGTCGGTGGTTTTTAGGGTTCCCGGCTGATTCCAGCGGGCAACCGGGCTACCAAGCACTGCTTTACTGTAGGCTAAGAGCCACATCGCCTCCTCGAGGGTTCTCCAGGTGTGACTTTCACGAAAGGTTTCGTAAACCTGTTCACGAAACCAAAAGTCAAAACCAAGACGCTGCCCACTGGTGGCGGATACGCCCTTTCCTCATCAACAGAACCGACAGGAGGGGCCCTGGTGGGGCTGGCAGTCCCCTTCCCTCCCTACTCAGGTGCCGCGCAGTGGCAGGAAGCCACCCCTCTGTCGGCCGGTGCGCGGGGCTGTTGCGCCATCCGCTCCAGCTTTCGCAACCGCACCCTGGGACGGCTTTAGACGCTCCAGCGCGAGTTCCTCAAATGTTTTCCTGCGTTGCCTAGACCGTCCGCTGCTCTGAGTCATGTGCGAGTGGGAAGTCGCACTGACACCGAGTTGGGCCAGAGGGAGCGGAGCCGAGCGCGGCGCGGGGCCGAGGGACTCGCAGTGTGTGCAGAGCGCGGGGCTCCCGGGGTGCCTGAGGCCGCCTGCGCGCCCACCGCCCCGCCCCTGCCACCCGGTGCCCACCAGCCCGCCCGCCTCTGCGGGACCATGGAGCGGTAACCGAGGAGGAAGCATGCTGGCCGTCGGCTGCGCGCTGTTGGCTGCCCTGCTGGCCGCGCCGGGGGCGGCGCTGGCCCCGGGGGGCTGTCCTGCGCTGGGTAAGAGATTCGGGCGCACCTGAGGGCTGGGGCAGCTGGCGGCTGAGGGAAACCGCTGTGGCCACCGCAGCCTGGGGGAGGCTGGAGGGAGGAAAGGAGGTGCGACGGCTCCCCTTTTGTGTGGCCGCCTTGAGTTACCGCGGGCACCTAGCTGTGTGGTCACGGGCAGTCGCTCTTGCGCCCCCTGCTGCGCCCTGATCAGTTGGCCCGCAGCTCTCCGCCGAAGGTCCCGGGAAGCTGTGCGGGAAGCTCCCTACGGTCTGTGTTTAGGACTTGACTCTCGAGTCTCCTTCCCAGTGCCCCCATGAGCCTTTACACAACCGCGTCCCAGGCTACTCTAAGGGGAGACGGCCCGAGAGGGTGAGCCCCAGCGGGGTGGTGTTCCCGCCTGGGGGGTCCTTCGTACCAGTGCCTTTCTTCTCCCTCTGCATTGGGGGTCCACCTCGCCTGGTTCTCCCCCCACCCCCGCGGGTGCATGTGTGGATGACAGTGTCCTGACTACGAAGGGACTGACATCATGGGCGCTGAGTCACGGATCCTCCCGCCGCACGGACTCGCTTCAGCGGCCACCAGCTCTGGGAAGCCCAGTGCCCGGTCCTGGGAATTGAGTCGGAAGTCTGGCAAGGGACTGAGATCTCCTGGGGCTGGCACGTGCTGGCTTCCCCTCCAGATAAGAGAAGGAGCGGTGAGGGAGAGGGCAGGGCACTTGTTGCTCCTGATGACTGTAATCTGCCCCTGGCAAGCCAGGCTTTTCTTGGGCTCTGGCCGAATGCCCAGCTGTGTGTCTAGTCTCTCTTCTGGAGGAGCTGGGCAACTCCAGAGGTTTATTTTAGGGTCTGAGTGCTTCTTTGAGGACACAGCAGAAAACTAAGCAGATGGCTGGGGAGGCTGAAGGCTCTGACCTTCACCACTAGATCACTCTGCACTCCAGCCCTAGGTGAACACTCTGATCTCTCCCTTCCGGGAGGTGACTTTCTGCAGCTAGAGGCTGAGCTGGAGTCTGTGGCTCTCTTTGCTTTTTGGACGGTTGTGGTCCTTATGACTGGAAGAAAAAAGGAAGCAATTCCTTTTTCAATACACATTTATAACTCCTGCCAGCAACAGCCACTGTTGATTGAGGCATCCATTCAGTGTTTTCTAATCCTCCACTGTATCTACTATATAACTTTGTCTGAAAGAGGAGCTGAGGTTCAGGGAGGTTGGGATGGAGGTTGACAGGCCCCTGTGGTGGAGGCCGACCCCTCCCATGGCTCTGTGCTCCAGTGTGGTAGATTGCTAAGACTCAAAGATCACCAGGCAGAGCTGGGGACACTGGGGCAAGCTGAGAGTCACTCTTGTCTGGCTGAGTGCTGGGGCAGAAGAGGCTGACGGAGGGAAGTGGAGGCCCAGGCTTGCCCACGGTGGTGTCAGAGGGAGGCAAGACAGGTTCCAGGCCTCAGCTGGCCTCAGGAGCGAGCAGGGCTCCCTTGTCTGCCTCTGTTGCTGCTCGCGCCAGCCTGGGGCTCCTGCCCCAGGGAAGTTACTGCTGTAGTTGCCGCCACCTGTTGCTCCCTCGTGGATGTTAGGCCCTTCGTGGGCAGGCAGTTTTGGTCAGTTTTTCGTTTTCCTGCTGCTCAGGAAGGATGGGCAAGGTGGTCTCATGGCCTGGACAGCCCACGAAAGGCAGAAATGAGAGTCTGGGGAGGAAGTGAAAGTCCTCCCAGCTCAGAAGGAAAACGCAGAGAAGTAGAACTTACCCAGCTCCTCTCCCACACCCACACAGACTCAGCCCACAAACTGGAGAGTAAAAATAAAGAAATCGTACAGGAAGCATGGAGCAAATGACTGTGAGATGTTTCGCTTTAGAGAAGTGAGGAGCAGAGGGGGAGCAGAGGCTGGGGTTGGCTGAGGGGAAATCCGCAGGCACAACAGGCATGGCCTGCGGGGCTCTTTCTTAGAGCCCAGAAGTTTGTTTTCCTGGGGATCAGCCACCGCCCGCACACCCTGGGGCTGCCAGGACCCCTCAGGTGTGCTCCTTGCTGAAGGGCCTGGACGAGCTGGGACTTAGGCTTCTCCCAGCTCTAACACTCTTGGTGCTGGAAGGCTAGACTTGGGTGACTCTGTTCCCTCTTCCTACTGCAATGCAAGAAAATACACAACAGAAGTATGCATACCTTTAAGTATCTCAGAGACCTTCTGAATTTCCTTCTAGGGCAACCTCTTCCTGCCCCCAGTACCCACATGCATGCCTGGCCTCATCCTAAATCAATATATATATATTTTTTGAGACGGAGTTTCGCTCTTGTTACCCAGGCTGGAGTGCAATGGCACGATCTTGGCTCACTGCAGCCTCCACCTTCTGGGTTCAAGCAATTCTCCTGCCTCAGCCTCCCGAGTAGCTGGGACTACAGGCACGCGACACTGCACCCAGCTACTTTTTGTATTTTTAGTAGAGACGGGGTTTCATCTTGTTGACCAAGGATGGTCAACAAGATCGAGGATGGTCTCGATCTCTTGACCTCATGATCCACCCGCCTCTGCCTCCCAAAGTGCTGGGTTGGTAGACATGAGCCACCGCGCCCGGCCCCTAAATCAATATTTCTTAAAAGCTTAGTTCTGAGTCTAGCATCAGATTTGGTGTGTGTGTTGCATGGGAGGGCTTGGTAAACATGATGATTCTTGACCCCCAACCCAGATTTATTAAATAAAAACACCTGGGAGTGAGGCCTGGGGCATGTCCTTTTACACAAAGTGCCCCTGGTGATTCCTTTTTTTTTTTGTTGTTGTTTGTTTGTTTTGAGACAGAGTCTTGCTCTGTTGCCAGTCTGGAGTGCAGTGGCGTAATCTCGGCTCACTGCAGCCTCTGCCTCCTGGGTTCAAGCGATTCTTCCGCCTCAGCCTCCCGAGCAGCTGGGACTACAGGCGCGTGCCACCACACCTGGCTAATTTTTGTATTTTTAGTAGAGACGGGGTTTCATCATGGCGAGGATGGTCTCAATCTCTTGACCTCGTGATCTGCCTGCCTCCACCTCCCAAAGTGCTGGGATTACAGGCATAAGCCACCGCGCCTGGCCCGCCCCTGGTGATTCTTAGGCACTGCCAGGTTTGAGGACGGCTCCCTAAATGGTATCACTGAGGAACGGAATGAAGGCCCTCCCCCACCGGGCTCTCTGTTGCCAGAAATCTCTTCTCGCTTTGGCTTGATGCTTGTTTATTCATTGCAGCAAACATTTCTTGAGTCTGTGTCCAGCCGGTGAGGCCTGCGTAGGATCAGCTATGCAGACTCCACCATAAAAGAAGCCTGAAAATGGTCACGTGTAAGGACTGAGAAGCCCCAGACTCTGACCCAGCCACTGGGTACCGACTACCCATGAATAAGATCATCTGGTGTGGGGTTGGGGGTGGTTAGAGAGAGGAAGCTCCTCTGACTGTGGACCAAGATCCCAAGGCAGCAGGCACCCTGACCCTGACCCTGACCCTCATCTCCAGCCCTCAGCAGCTGGAGTAAACAGATACTCCCCTCACTGGGTATTTGTAGATTATACAATGTAACCTAAGTGCTCACTGCTGTAAATACACACTCCCTTCCCCGCTGTCCTGAATCCCTGCCCCACCAGGCCTGGAAGCCACAGCCTCAGCAAGCAAAAGTGTTTCCAGTCACTGAATCTAGTCTGGATTGAAGCTGTGCTAATACAGCAGCCACTAGCCACGTGTAGCTGTTTAAATTTAAATTATGCCAGCGCAGTGACTCACGCCTGTAATCTCAGCACTTTGGGAGGCTGAGGTGGGAGGATCTCTTGAGCTCAGGAGTTGGAGACCAGCCTGGGCAACAGGGTGAGACTCTGTCTCTACAAAAAGATTAAAACAATTAGCTGGGCACAGTGACTTGAGCCTGTGGTTCCTGCTACTCAGAAGGCTGAGGTGGGAGAATCGCTTGAGCCCAGGCAGCCTGGAGCCATGTTTGCATGACCGAACTCCAGTGTCGGCGACAGGAGACCCTGTCTCCAAAAAAATTAAATTCATTTAAATGAAATCAAATAAAAACATTTAGTTTCTTAGTTGCATTAGTCACATTTCAAGTGCTCAGCAGCCGTATGTCGCTAGTGGCTACTGTACTGAACAGTGCAGCTACAGAGCTCATCCTTCATCGCAGAAGGTCCTACTGGACAGTGCTGGGCTAGAGTGCTAGCCAGTTTCCTCCAGAGGTTTTCTGTTTTCTTTTTTGCTTTTTTTTTTTTTTTGAGACGGAGTTTCGCTCTTGTTACCCAGGCTGGAGTGCAATGGCGCGATCTCAGCTCACCGCAACCTCCACCTCCTGGGTTCAGGCAATTCTCCTGCCTCAGCCTCCTGAGTAGCTGGGACTACAGTCGTGCACCACCATGCCCAGCTAATTTTTTGTATTTTTAGTAGAGACGAGGTTTCACAGTGACCAGGATTGTCTCGATCTCTTGACCTCGTGATCCACCCGCCTCGTCCTCCCAAAGTGCTGGGATTATAGGCTTGAGCCACTGCGCCCGGCTGTTTTCTTATCCTTTATCCCTCTCTGCCTTCTGCGCTCCTCCACCTGAACATAGCTCATTTCCTGTAGGTAATGGCTAAGGCCTTGAAGCCAGACTCTGCTCTGCCCTGCCCTGCCAAGAAAAAATAATATGACCTTGGGAAGGGATTTAACTTCTCTGACACCCAGGGTTCTAGAAAATAGAAATAATTGTATTACCTCCAAGAGTGGTTATGAAGATGAGAGGAGTTGAGTAAGGTATTAGAGTGTTTACAGAAGTCCCTCGCACAGAGCAAGTGCTTAAATAAGCGTGGTAATCATTCATTCACTCCAGAGACATACTTGGGGCTCCTACTTTGTTCCAGGCACTATTGTAAGAGCTGGAGATACAACTGTGAACAAGAGACAAAAACCCCCGGGCTTTGGCCGGGCGGGGGAGGCTCACGCCTGCAACCCCAGCACTTTGGGAGGCTGAGGTGGGCGGATCACCTGTGGTCAGGAGTTTGAGACCAGCCTGACAAACACGGAGAAACCCCGTCTCTACCAAAATACAAAAAAATTAGCCAGGCGTGGTGGCGCCTGCCTGTGATCTCAGCCACTCGGGAGGCTGAGGCAGGAGAATCACTTGAACCTGGGAGGCGGAGGTCACGGTGAGCTAAGATCACGCCATTGCACTCCAGCCTGGGCGACAAGAGCGAAACTCCATCTCAAAAACCAACAACCACAGCAACAACAACAAAACAACAACCACAAAACCCCGGGCGTAGCTGAGTTTCCTTCCAGCGGGGTGACTCCTGACGGGATGTAAATCAAGTATGTGGTCTGCTAGTGACTAGTGTTAAGGAGAAAAAATAAAGCCGGAGAGGGAGGCAAGGCTCGTGTGTTTGCGGCAGGTGGAGCACATGGTGTCTCCGGTGGGAGGCCAGGGAAGGCCTTGCTGAGGACATGACATCTGAGTGAAGACCTGAAGGAAATGCAGAAATCCTTAGAGATTCCTATATGTCCATCTTGGGCAGGAAAACTCCTGCCCCCTCTTTAACAATCAGTGTTACCTGAGGGTCTGTTGTGTTCTGGAGCAGTGGGCTCTGTGGGGACGCATGGATGTCCCCTGTCCTGGAGAAGTAGCTTTGGTATGACAAGTCCTCAGCCCTTTAGCTCCTTGAACTCTAGCAGAGGGAAGTGCTAAGTGCCAAGTCATTAACTGTAAGTGAGATCCTAGAGGGCTGGAGTGGCAAGGGGAAGGAGGCAAAGAAAAGCTGTTTTTTATGATACACGATCTCACTCTTTGCCCAGGTTGAAGTGCAGCGGCTCACTGTAACCTCGACTTCCTGGGCTCAGGTGATCCTCCCACCTCAGCCTCCTGAGTAGCTGGGACTACAGGTGTGCAGCTGCATCATGTCTGGCTAGTTTTTTGTATTTTTTGTAGAGAAAGGGTTTCGCCATGTTGCAGGCTGGTCTGGAACACCTAGGCTCAAGCAATTCATCCTACCTTGGCCTCCCAAAGTGCTGGGATTACAGGCGTGAGCCTTTGTGTCCAGCCGGGAGTTTTTTTGTGTGTAGTTAATCTGTGTTCTTTACCCTCTCCTCTTGCCTGTGATCTGAAGAGGTCAAAAGTCCCCGGCAAAGGCAGACACTTTTCTGCCACTTGGTTCAGGCTTGACCTTAGCTGGACCTCAGCAGCCTCCCCGACTCCTGCCCATCTGTCCGGTGGCTTCTGCCCAGAGGAGTGTGCCCCTGAGGCCCTGCATCCAGCCTGTCTCCCCAGCAGCACCTGCTCCTGAATCAGCTCCCACTCCACCTCCCAACTGCTTTCCTGAAAAGCACCCTTCGGTCTTCCCTCTCTATATGATGGTTACAGTAACTGTTACCGTTTATGGCATGCCACCTGTGTGCAAGTAGCTTTGCTAGGCCCTTGGCATCTGTGATCTCATGTAATCTTCAAAACAGCCTCAGGTGAGAGGACTGCTGGCCCCATTGCATAGATGGGCGGCTGCAGGACAAGATGAGAAGTCAATTTTTCACATATGGAAACAGAAATGTCTTTAGTTTTTGTTTTGAGATGGAGTCTCTCTCTGTCTCCCAGGCTGGAGTGCAGTGGCTCCATCTAGGATCACTGTAACCTCTACCTCCTGGGTTCAAGTGATTCTCCTGCCTCAGCCTCAGGAGTGCCTCGGATTACAGGTGCCACTATCACGCCTGTAGAGACAGGGTTTTCACCATGTTGCCAGGCTGGTCTTGAATTCCTGATCTCAAGTGATCTGCCTGCCTCAGTCTCCCAAAGTGCTATAGGATTGCAGGCATGAGCCACTGCGCCTGGCTGAAACTGAAATGTCTACTAGATAATCAAGAGAGGATGGTGAGGAGTCGGATATGGGAGCCGTAAATTTGGGAATGAGGACTGAGCTTGAGATATAAATTTGGGAGTCATGTGCCGGCAGATATTATTTCAAGCCTTGACAGTGGCTGAGGTCCCCCACATCCATTCATATGACTTTTGGTCAGGGGAACGGTTTCCAATCCACATCACTATAAATGAATTTCCTCTGTCTCTGAAAGAGGCAGTTGGGGCAGCAGAGAGAAAACGACTTTCGAGGCAGGCAAGCCAGGCCTGCCTTCTCATTAACCACTTCACCAGGGGGACTTTTGGGCAAGTCACTACAAGCTTTAAAGTATAAACATACTTTTTGAGCCTGGGTGTGGTGTATCATGCCTGTAATCCCAGTGCTTTGGAAGGCCAAGGCAGGAGAATCACTTGAGCCCAGGAGTTTGAAGCTGCAGAGAGCTGTGACAGAAACACTGCACTCCAGCCTGAGTGGCAGAGCAGGATCCTGTCTCCAAAAAAAAAAAGTATAAAATACAGTAACAGACAAAAATGGATGCTTGATAAATGTTGACCCTAAGAGCCTTTTTTTTGGTGTGTTTTTTTTTTTTTTTGAGACAGCGTCTCTGTCACCCAGGCTGGAGTGCAGTGGCACAGTTTCAGCTCACTGCAACCTCCGCCTCACGAGTTCAAGTGATTCTCCTGCATCAGCCTCCCTGAGTAGCTGGGATTACAGGCACCCACCACCATGCCTGGCTAATTTTTTTTTCCCCTGAGATGAAGTCTCACTCTGTCACCCAGGCTGGAGGGCAGTGGTGTGATCTCGGCTTACTGCAACCTCTGCCACCTGGGTTCAAGTGATTCTGTTGCCTCAACCTACTGAGTAGCTGGGAGTACAGGCACACGCCACCATGCTCAGCTAATTTTTGTATTTTTAGTAGAGACAAGGTTTCACCATGTTGGCCAGGCTGGTCTCAAACTCCTGATCTTACAATCTGTGGGCCTCAGCCTCCCAAAGTGCTGTTTTTACAGGCGTGAGCCACCATGCCCGGCCTCTAAGAGCCTATTTTGATGGGAGGAGGGCGATGCTATAATGTAAGGACTTCCTCCCAGAAAAAGAGAGAGAGGCTAATGCAGTGGGGATAATAATTACAATTGCTCACATTTTTTTTTTTTTTGAGACGGAGTTTTGCTCTTGTTACCCAGACTGGGGTGCAATGGCGCGATCTCGGCTCACCGCAACCTTCGCCTCCTGGGTTCAGGCAATTCTCCTGCCTCAGCCTCCCAAGTAGTTGGGATTCCAGGCGCGCGCCACCATGCCCAGCTAATTTTTTGTATTTTTAGTAGAGACGGGGTTTCACCATGTTGACCAGGATGGTCTTGATCTCTTGACCTCGTGATCCACCCGCCTCGGCCTCCCAAAGTGCTGGGATTACAGGCTTGAGCCACCGTGCCCGGCCTCGCTCACATTTTTTGAGAGATTAGTATGTTCTGAAAATAATGCCAAGGTTTTTGCATTAATTATCTAATGTAATCCTCACAACAACATTTGAAGTACCTATGGTTATTATGTCTATTTTATGGATGAGAAAAGTGAGGCCTAGAGAGGTTGAGAAATAAGCCGAAGATCACACAGCTAGTGAGTGACTGAGCTATGGTTGGAACTTGGGTATATCTGAATCCTGGGCTTGACCTCTAGACCCCTGCTCCTGTGGACTAGGAAAGAGTTCACTTATTTTTATTGAACAAAGAACTTCTCTCTCTCTCTCTCTCTCTTTTTTTTTTTTTTGTATTTCATTATATGGATGTACTGAGTTCATTTACCTGGTTCCCTTTGTTTTTGAGACGGAGTTTCACTCTTGTTGCCCAGGCTGGAGTGCAATGGCGCGATCTTGGCTTACCGCAACCTCCACCTCCTGGGTTCAAGCGATTCTCCTGCCTCAGCCTTCCGAGTAGCTTGGATTACAGGCATGAGCCATCATTCCTGGCTAATTTTGTATTTTTTTTTTTTTTGAGACGGAGTTTCACTCTTGTTACCCAGACTGGAGTGCAATGGCGCGATCTCAGCTCACTGCAACCTCCGCCTCCTGGGTTCAGGCAATTCTCCTGCCTCACCCTCCTGAGTAGCTGGGATCATAGGCACGCGCCACCATGCCCAGCTAATTTTTTTGTATTTTTAGTAGAGATGGGGTTTCACCATGGTGACCAGGATGGTCTCGATCTCTTGACCTCGTGATCCACCCGCCTCAGCCTCCCAAAGTGCTGGGATTACAGGCTTGAGCCACTTCGCCCGGCCTAATTTTGTATTTTCAATAGAGATGGGGTTTCTCCATGTTGGTCAGGCTGGTCTTGAACTCCTGATCTCAGGTAATCTGCCCGCCTCAGTTTCCCAAAGTGCTGGGATTACAGGTATGAGCCACCTTGCCTGGCCTATATTTTTTGCAGAGATGGGATTTTGCCATGTTTACTCAAGCTGGTCTCAAATTCCAGGCTCAATCGATCCTCCCACGTTGGCCTCCCCAAAGTACAGGGATTACAGGTGTGAGCCACTGTGCTTGGCTGCAAATCTGTGCCTGGCTGCAGATTTTTTTTTTCCAACTGCAGTTGAATTTGCGTCTCTCTTAATAGCTTCTAGGTTTCGTGTCATAATAATATCTTTCTCATTCCAATATTTTATTCAATTGATTTTTTTTTGAGAGAGTTAGCCACCTTTATTGGAGGAAACCCTGCACTATAACTGTTTTTTTGCTTTGTTTTGTTTTTGTTTTTGTTTTTTGAGATGGAGTCTCACTCTGTCGCCCAGGCTGGAGTACAGTGGCGCCATCTCAGCTCACTGCAACCTCTGCCTCCTGAGTTCAAGGATTCTCCTGCGTCAGCCTCAGCCTCAGCCTCCTGAGTAGCTGGGATTTTTGGCGCATGCCACCATACCCAGCTAATTTTTTGTATTTTTAGTAGAGACGGTGTTTCACTGTGTTCTGACCTCCCAAAGTGCTGGGATTACAGCGTGAGCCACCATGCCTGGCCTGTAACTTTAATAATGCATGCCCTGCCCCACCCAGTGGCTGGTGGGCTCAGATGATCGTCTCCAGGGCCGGCATACTCCTCCTGTTTGGCCAGTTCCGTGGCGGGAATGGTGGTGTCTTCCAGCTTCTGCTGCTGGCTGGCAAAACTATAGTAGTTGTTGGGGCCCAGGATCCACCCTTGCTTCTTGACAGATCAGTCATCTTTTTGGGTGTGTTGAAGAGGAAGATCTGGTGGCCTCGGTGAAAGGGATTTTCTCATAGGCTTTCTTGATGCACCCCGTGATCTCGTCCCTGATGGCGCCAAGTGGGATGTTGATGAAGGTGTAGCTCTCGGCGGGGATGTTACACTTGGCCAGGGATGTCTTGTAGCTGCCTTCCATTAGGTATTGCTCAAGAGCTGGTGCATATAGGCTGATTCAAGGAGCTGCTCCTTGTAATCAAAGTAGTAGCATTTGAGGTGGGCTATACAGCGCTCAAAGGAGGGGATGTCCTTGCATGGGGTGCTCCACTGGGCCCCAGTCTCCAGTATGTCCTGGGCTGGAATGAGCTGCTGTTTGGTCAGCTTGGTCCCTGTGTTTGGCAAGAAGTTGAGCTCCAGAAGAACTAGCTTGAGGTGGCCCAGTTCTTCCCGGCACTTGCTAAGATGGGGGCTTTGAAGGTTCCACTCACCCTTGAGTTGCTTGTACGTGCCAGCCACAGCCTACAGGACAGGGCCCGGGGACACCATGGCCCGGAGCTGGAGATGCCACTGCCCTGTTCACCTCCACCCCCATTCCAAGATTTTAAAAGATTCTCCTTTTCTGGTATTGTTAAGAGTTTTGAAAGTTTAGATACTAGATCCATTTGAATGTATTGCTATCACGGATGGGGTATAAAGTCTGACTCCAGCTTTTCTTTCCAGTTGTCATCTGATATCCTTTTACAGTTTATTAAATCCATCTTTTCTTTTCTTTTCTTTTTTTTGTTTTTTTGAGATGGAGTCTCACTCTGTCGCCCAGGCTGGAGTGCAATGGTGCGATCTCGGCTCACTGCAACCTCCACCTCCTGGGTTCAGGCGATTCTTCTGCCTCAGCCTCCCGAGTAATTGGGACTACAGGCACGGGCCCCTGTGCCTGGCTAATTTTTTATTTTTATTTTTAGTAGAGATGGGGTTTCACGATCTTGGCCAGGCTGGTCTCGAACTCCTCACCTTGTGAGCCACCACGCCTGGCTGCTCCCCGACCAATTTTGAAAGTTACAATTTAAATCTATCAAATTCCCGTATACTTGGGTTTATACTGCCTCTTGGCATAGTGAGTAGTTAAAAGGACAAATTCTGAGGCCCAATTGTCTGGACTTGAATCCAGGTCACCCCTATTTTGCTATACAACCTCAGCCTCCTCTTCTGTCAAATAGACTATTGAGAAGATCAAGTTAGTGAATCCATGTAGCACACTTAGAAACTGCCTGTACGTGTAACAAGCACTTAGTCTAAGCTATTTTTGTTTTAATGCGGTAAAATACACATAATTTAAAATGTATCAGCCAGGTGGTGTCTCACACCTGTAGTCCCAGCACTTTAGGAGGCTGAGGCAGGCAGATCACCTGAAGTCAGCAGTTCAAAACCAGCATGGCCAACATGGCGAAACCCCGTCTCTACTAAAAATACAAAAATTAGTCAGGCGTGGTGGTGTGCACCTGTAATCCCAGCTACTCAGGAGGCTGAGGCAGGAGAATCGCTTGAACCCGGGAGGCAGAGGTTTCGGTGAGCTGGGATGGTGCCACTGCACTCCAGCCTGGGTGACAAGAGTGAGACTCCATCTCTTTCTCACACACACACAAAACAAAAAACATAACCATTTAAAAGTATACAGATCAGTAGTGCAAGCTAGACTATTTTTTATATTTATTATTTCTGAACTTTCTAGTCTCTCCCTATCCATGTGCCAGTACTGCACTGTTTTAATTATGTAGCTTTATTTTTTCCTTCCTATTTTTTTAGAGACAGGGTCTCACTCTGTCTTATTTTTTCAGAGACAGGGTCTCACTCTGTTGCCTAGGCTGCAGTGCAGTGTCTTGATCGTGGCTCCCTGCAACCTTGAACTCCTGGACTCAAGCAATCCTCTTAGCTTCCTGAGCAGCCAAGACCATAGGTGCACGGCACCATAACTGGCTAATTAAAAAGAATTTTTTTGTAGAGATGGAGTCTTGCTGTGTTGCCCAGGCTGGTCTTGAACTCCTCATCTCAAGAGATCCTCCCGCCTCAGCCTTTCAAAGTGTTGGGATTACAGGCATGAGCCACTGCACCTGGCCAAGTAAACTTTAGAGATTAATTAGGGAACATTGACAATTTATTTATTATTTTATTTTATTATTACTATTTTTTAAAGCCTACGGTACTCGGTATTCTCAGGTGGTCTCCCATCCAAGTACTAACCAGGCCCAACCCTGCTTAGCTTCCAAGATCAGATGAGATCGGGTGCATTCAGGGTGGTATGACCATAGACACATTGATGATTTATATTTTTAATTTTTTTTTTTTAATAGATGGGGTTTCACCATGATGGCCAGGCTGGTCTTGAACTCCTGACCTCAGGTGATCCACCCACCTCGGCCTCCCAAACTTCTAGGGTTACAGGCGTGAGCCACCGCGCCCGGCCAATACATTGATAATTTATAATGTGGAGTCTTCCTATCTCTTGGTAGGCCTTATGGGGCTTATGTATGAGGGAGGAGGGGCTGGGGCAGGAGAGCCCGATAGCCAGGTCTCACCGAGGGGAGGTGTGCCCATCACACTTCCATTTGGAACTGCTTCCCTGACGGTGATGTGGAGTGAGCTGGACCAGTGTGCGTGCATGTGTGTACCCAAGCTCATGGCACGTGGGGGTGGGGAGGGGGTGGGGCTGGCTCAGCAGTGACTGGAATGCAGGAATGGGGACTTTAGGTCCTGTATGGAAAAGCGTTACGGCAGAGTGACACACCTACAAGACTGTGGTCAGTATAGGTCTCACCCTGGGTGAGTTTTTACAAACTGAACACACGCATGGAACCACCACTCAGAATAAGAACTGAATAAAAGCAGCCTCAGGGGAGCCCTGAAATTTTCCTGTGCACACCCCTCAAACCTCCATTACCCCTCCCAGCTGCTCCACTCACACCTCCCCATGACTTGGAACTTGAATTTTCAGCTTTGCTGCCTCATATCTGAAGGAGTCAAGGAGGGGAAGCTGGGGAGTCCATAGATATGGAATGGAGGTGTTACCTCCGATCACTCCCTCCCCCTCCCATCCTGCCACCTTCCAGAAGCACATAATAAAATCTGGCTTAGGGCCAGCCTAGAAGATAAGAAAGACCCTTTGGGCCATACTTCTGGGAAGGCAGAGGGCTGCGTGTTAAGGCTGGACCGAGTGTCCCAGATCCCAGCTCCAGTCCTGGCTGCACTGTGCACTGCTGCATGACTTCTGGGCCCTGGTTCCCCACATCCACCAACATGAGCAGGTCGGCCTGAGGCGTCCTTAAGAGTCCTGTACAGCCTTAAGGCAGCACTCCTCAGCTTAGCACCCCACTCTCTGGCTGGCGCTTCTCCTCATAGTCCCTTTCAGGACCAAAATTCTGTGTGTGTCCATCTGCAGGTACTGGTGGCTTTCTTCTCAAGCTGTGTCCTGCTTTTAATCCCTTTATTTCTCTCTCTGCTCCTGAGGTTAGGTTGGGGCTAGGGAGTGGATCTTTTGCCCTCTTTAGATATCCTTTCTTTTTTGGCAGGTGCGGTGGCTCACGCCTGTAATACAGCACTTTGGGAGGCCAAAGTGAGCAGACCACAAGGTCAGGAGTTCGAGACCAGTCTGGCCAACATAGTGAAACCGCCCCCGCCGTCTCTGCTAAAAATACAAAACATTAGCTGGGGTAGCACATGCCTGTAATCCCAACTACTTGGGAGGCTGAGGCAGGAGAATTGCTTGAACCCAGGAGGCAGAGGTGGGAGTGAGCTGAGATCATGCCACTGCACTCTAGCCTGGACAACAGTGCAAGACATCATCCTAAAAAAAAAAAAAAAGATATCTTTATTTTGAGGCAGGCTCGCCCAGGATGGAGTGGTGTGATTCTCAGCTCAGCTAACTGCAACCTCCATCTCCAGAGTTCAAGCGATTCTCCTACCTCAGCCTCCTGAGTAGCTGGGATTACAGGCATACACGACCACGCCCAGCTAATTTTTGTAGTTTTTGATATAGATGGGTTTTCACCATGTTGGCCAGGCTGGTCTTGAACGCCTGACTTCAGGAGATCTGCCCGCCTCAGCTCCTAAGCGCTGGGATTACAGGCGTGAGCTGCGGCACCCGGCCTTAGATATCTTTTCCTCTAATTAGTTTATAATCTCTGAGGGATGACCCAGGCTGGACCTTCTTAGACTGGAGGCAGCTGGTTATCTCTGATGCTGCCAGGGGAGGATTAAATGTCTTTTCTCCTGAGTTGGTCACATGTGCACGTGGGTCTCTGAGTCAGCATTGAGCATTACCTGTTTATGGGTCCAAAAGAGCCTTCCTCCCAGACCCTCTCTCCAGCAGCATGCACTCCGTGGTGTGGCTGGGAGGAAGGCCAAGCCAAGGTAAATACTGACTCGGCCAAATACAAGACAAATACAAGCAGGTACAAGAAGTACAAATACACATGTGGGGCAGGAGGGAGCAGAGGCCTGCCAGCCAGAGCTCGTAACCTGAGAAGAGGGGGTTGCGGACAGACCGGGCTGGCAGCTAAGTCAGAGAAGGCCTCTGGCCTCAGGTTAGAGCCCGGGAGCCTTGACTTGCTGTAGCCTGTGGCCTTGCCTCTTCCTGGACAGTGGCTGAGGGTGCCCTCTGAAATGTTAAGGAGAAATGAATGGGTCCAGACAGTGGGGTGACCTGGGGAGGGTGAGAGATTTGGAGCCCAGGGGGAGTTGATTTTAGGCTCCAACTCATCCTATACAGGCTGCGGCTGTGGGGAAGGGAGAGAAAGGCCAAGGGCATGACTCCTGGCTTCTGAGAGACCCCCAATGTCTCACTAGGTTTGTAACTGCAGTGATGTGCTGACCCGCCCCCCATAAGGCTGACCCACACCCCTCAAGCTTCAGCATTCCCTTCCCTGGGCCTCTGAGGGTGGAAATGTGTGAGAAGAGCAGGGACAAGGAGAGGAAATTGGGAGATGGGGAGATAGAGGGTGGTGGGGAGCCCAGATAAGGGAGCTGGGGGTGGAGTGTGCAGAGGTACCCGGGCCAAGGAGAGAGAGGCTTTGGCCAGGACTCACTCACGCACGTGCTGTGTGGATTTGGGCAAGTGCCCTAACTTCTCTGATCTGTTGCATCAACAATGAGATGGGGATGAGACTTCCTCCCTGGCAGATTGTTTTGTGAGGAGTAGTGTGCTCTTAGGGAAAGCCCAGGGCACAGGGTGTGTCCCAACTACTAATGATTGTTATGGTTATTACCACATCACAGCCAGGAGCCATGGGTCCAAAGATGGGGAATGCAAGGGTAGGTGACCGAGAACACGAGGACTTGTCCTTGCCCCTGTGGGACCAAATTCTACTCCTATTTCCATCTGGACACGAGGTGCCACAGACTTCTGGAGGCGTCTCAGCACCACCGACTTTTAGATCAAGACCATTATTGCTGGCAGGGGACCTTTGCTTCCACTGTGGTCCTTTCTGAAATCCTATGCCTTTGCAACCCAAGAAGCTGGGTTAGGTTGGGGGCTGTCCTGTGCTGCCAGCTGGCCTGGGCAGCGGGGACCTGCGTCCCTGCTCAGAAACCTCGGTGGGATGGGATTAGCAGGCGCTAGCCAAGCCTGTGTCCTCTGTGCCGGGCCAGGCAGCTGGTTCACTGCTTACATAAATGGGGCCGGGAAGCTGAACTTGTTTTTGCTGGCAAGAGCCATAGCAAGCAGCAAGAGAGTTGAGAAATATGTGTCTCTGTGTGTGTTTTTCTCTGGTTATTGACATTTGCAAGTTTACTTGAAGAGGGGGGAAAAAGTAGAAAAACAACAAAGCCATTTGGGTTCCTGGCACCCGAAGTTAGGTCCTAATTAGGGAGGAACCCCACTTCCCAGAGATGTGTTGCAGGGTCCTCAGAACAAGGGGTATCTGGGCCATGGCGGGGGCCCCAGTGTCCCTGGGAAAGGGATTCCTAGGCCACTGGGGCAGGGAGATATGGGCTTGCTTGCTGGGAGTTACTAGATCCTAAACTCTCTTTCCCTTGAGGAATGGGAGGCAAGGGAGGTTGTGGGAATTTTCCCTCCCCTAGAGCTCTCCAGGGAGAAAGAAGCATTTTTCTGAGGGCACTGGCATGTTCTGGCCATCATCCTTCTCTCAAAGTCATCAACTATTGAAATAATAAATCCATAGATTAATGATGTGCTTTCAAACTGAGTGTTGTCTGCTCCCTGCTGTCTGAGAGCTAATGATTGGGTGCGATGGGATGCTAGACCGCAAGAGTGGGGGTCCAGGGAGACCTACAGGTCACAGTCTGAACCCTCATTTTACAGAGAAGGCCAGTGGGCTCTGCCAGGGCCAGCGATGTGCCCCTGGCTCCCTGTGAGTCATCACAAGACCAGGAATAGAACTCAGGTCTCCTGATGACACAGAGCTGTTTCCTCTACGCCAAGGGGCCTCCGGTTTGTGGAGTTGTACTTTATTTATTTATTTGTTTGGGAAGGAGTGTCACCCAGGCTGGAGTGCAACGGCGGGATCTCAGCTCACTGCAGCCTCTGCCTTCTGGGTTCAGGTGATTCTCACGCCTTAGCCTCCCCAGTAGCTGGGATTATAGGCACACACCACCACGCCTGGCTAATTTTTATATTTTTAATAGAGATGGGGTTTCACCATATTGGGCAGGCTGGTCTCAAACTCCTGACCTCAAGTGATCCGCCTGCCTCAGCCTCCCAAAGTGCTGGGATTACGGGCATGAGCCACTGCACCCTGCTGAGATATACTTTATATTAAAGAACAAATCAAGGCAGACTGTACATTTGTGTCAGCCCAACCCCACACAATTAGTAGTCAGTGATAAAACTGACCAGACCAGACCAGACACAAGTGCCTGTGACTGTCAGCAGGAGCTTGGAGGTTTGTTTTCAGGAGGAATACTTTTGTTTTTTTGAGTCAGAGTCTTGCTCTGTGTCCCACGCTGGAGTGCAGTGACACGATTACAACTTGCTGCAGCTTTGACCTCCTGGGCTCATGTGCTCCTGCTGCAGCCTCCCGGATAGCTGGGACTACAGGCATGCGTCACCATGCTGAGCTAATTTTAGGGTTTCTTTGTTTTTTGAAATGGAGGCTTGCTCTGTTGCCCAGCCTAGAGTGCCGTGGCCTTGGCTCACTGCAAACTCTGCCTCTGGGTTCAAGCGATTCTCCTGCCTCAGCCTCCTGAGTAGCTGCGATTATGGGCACGTGCCACCATGCCCAGCTAAGTTTTGTGTTTTTAGTAGAGACGGGGTTTCACCATGTTGGTTAGGCTGGTCTCTAACTCCCGACTTCGTGATCCTCCCGCCACAGCCTCCCAAAGTACGGGGATTACAGGCGTGAGCCACCGCACCCAGCCAACTTTAGCGTTTTTTTGGTACAGATGGAATTTTGCCATGTTGCCCAGGCTGGTCTCAAACTCCTGGGCACAAATGATCCTCCCATCCCTCCCGAAGTGCTGGGATGACAGGCATGAGCCACTGCACCCTGCTGAGATGTACTTTAAATTAAAGAGCAAATCAGGGCAGACTACATGTGTGTCAGCCCAACCCCACACAATTAATAGTCAGTGATTAAACTGACCAGACCAGACACCAAGTGCCTGTGACTGTTGGAGGCTTGTTTTCAGGAGGCAATACTTTTGTTTTTTTTTGAGACAGAGTCTTGCTCTGTGTCCCAGGCTGGAGTGCAGTGGCACAATCACAGTTCACAAAAGCCTTGACCTCAATTTGTGGGCTTTGTGGGGTTTAAAGAAGATTATGGGGCCGGGCGCTGTGGCTCACGCCTGTAATCCCAGCACTTTGGGAGGCCGAGGCGGGTGGATCATGAGGTCAAGAGATCAAGACCATCCTGGTCAACATGGTGAAACCCTGTCTCTACTAAAAATACAAAAATTAGCTGGGCATGGTGGCGTGTGCCTGTAATCCCAGCTACTCGGGAGGCTAAGGCAGGAGAATTGCCTGAACCCAGGAGGTGGAGGTTGCAGTGAGCCGAGATTGTGCCATTGCACTCCAGCCTGGGTAACAAGAGTGAAACTCCATCTTAAATAAATAAATGCATAAATAAACAAATAAAGAAGATTACGATATGGAAAAGATGGGAAGGAGTGCCAGTGTCTCGTAGGTTCTCAGTAACTTCAATGTGGAGTTCTTTTTCCTGGATTAGGAACTTCTGATTTTGCACATTATGGGTGCACAAAAATTCTTGAATTCTTGAGAAAGGGACAGGCATAGGCTTGCAATCCTGGCTCTAAATGCTGAGCAATTGCTCAGGGACAAATGCTCAACTGATCAGGTGCTGTTTGCTAAATTTCAGTGTGTGCCCCAGTCACACCTTCACAACCACCACACCCCCGCCCCCACCCCATCTCCCAGTGCCTGCTATGCAAGGCCTGTCAGGCTTGGGCTGGAGTGTGAGAATGACTGGGCATACCTCCCAGGAGCAGGAAGGACTGCTCTCAGAAGCTCCCTGCTCACCTGGTTCCCCACCGTGTCTCTTCCTTTTGGCCCTTCTCTTTTTTTTTTTGAGTCAGAGTCTCCCTCTGTCGCCAGGCTGGAGTGCAGTGGCCCAAGCTCGGCTCACTGCAACCTCTACCTCCCAGATTCAAGCGATTCTCCTGCCTCAGCCTCCCGGGTAGCTGGTATTACAGGCGCCTACCACCACACCCAGCTTTTTTTTTTTTTGTATTTTATTTTATTTATTTATTTTTTATTGCATTTTAGGTTTTGGGTACATGTGCAGAACATGCAAGATAGTTGCATAGGTACACACGTGGCAGTGTGTTTTGCTGCCTTCTGCCCCTTCTCCCATATTTGGCATTTCTCCCCATGCCATCCCTCCCCTGCTCCCCCCCCCCCGCTGTCCCTCCCCTATTTCCCCCAATAGACCTCTTTTTTTTTTTTGTATTTTTTAGTAGAGACGGGGTTTCACCATCTTGGCCAGGATGGTCTCCATCTCTTGACCTGTGATCTGCCCGCCTTGGCCTCCCAAAGTACTGGGATTACAGGCGTGAGCCACCATGCCCGGCCCTTTTTTTTGAAATAGAGTCTCACTCTGTCACCAGGCTGGAGTGCAGTGGTGTGATCTTGGTTCACTGCAACCTCTGCCTCCTGGGTTCAAGCAATTCTCCTGTCTAGGCCTCCTGAGTAGCTGGGATTACAGGCATGCACCACCACACGCGACTAATTTTTGCGTTTTTAGTAGAGGTGGGGTTTTACTATGTGGGCCAGGCTGGTCTCGATTTCCTGACCTCGTGACCTACCCGCCTCAGCCTCCCCTTTTTGGCCCTTCTCTTTGGTACGGCCTACTTAGGGAGGGCCCCAGCAGATTCCCAGGGAACAGAAAAACAGGGACAGATGGGAGAAATCAAGGCTGAGCCCAAGGATGGAGTCTTGTGTCCACCAAGGAATCAGGCCTACAGGGAAAGGCTGGGATATGGGTGCAGAATGCAGTGACAGTAACAACTCAGCGCTGCAAGGGCAAGGTAGCACTCTCTTGCCTGAAGGTGCGTGGAGGCTGTTTATTTTGAAAAACCATTCCTCATCCCCCCATCCTTCATCCCCCATCCCTCATCCCCCATCCCTCATCCCCCATCCCTCATCCCTCATCCCCCATCC